>CM055120.1:11209928-11310447 GCA_029206835.1 Rana muscosa
GACACTGAATGGAGAGCAGTGGAGGGATTGGCAGAGAGGGGTGGAGGACACTAAATGGAAATGATTGGAGGGATTGGCAGGGAGGGGTGGAGGACACGGAGTGGTTGGTAAGGCAGAAGAGTCCGGCAGCAGCATTCATGGTAGATTGAAGTGGGGATTAGCCTATATAGAAGGGGGGGGGGCGGGATTCATGAAAAGGGCGTTGCAATAGTAAAGACGAGAGATAGCCAGGGAGGGAATTAGAAGCTTTGTGAAGTCATTGGTTAAGGAGTGACTTTTGGAAATATTACAGGAGGTGAAGGCAGCAAGAGTTGATTAGGGAATGGATGTGGGGGCCCAAAGGAGAGGTCAGGTACAGGATTACAAAATAGCACCCTGACCCGAGGAGAGGAATGAATGGTTGTGCTATTAAAAAGGTTGTTAAGTCTGTAAAAAACAAACAAACGGTAAGACAAAAGGCATAATGAGCTAGTATGCATCGCATACTAGCTCATTATAAAATACTTACCTTAGAACAAAGCTTTCCAGCGGCGCCCTATTTAAGTGCCATCAACATAGAGATGACATTGGAATCCAAGTGAGGTTAATCAACTGACCAAGGGAGGAGTTGTAGCTAGGAGGATAGAAGGGGCTCGAGGACCAACCCTGGGCAGAACCCGTACGGAAAGAAGGAGAGGAGGAGGTAGAGTTGTAGGTAACACCGAAGGAGCAATTAGATGAGGAGGAGAACCAGGAACGAGTCATAAAAAAGAAAAATACGTTTTTGAGCAAGGCTATCAAACAGCGCCACATCCCTTATATAAATAAAGAAAAGAGAAGGTTGTTTGGGACTTTTTAAGCGCACGTAACACCAACAATATAGAAAGATAGAAATTTAATAAGTTAAAATTTGATGATTGAATACATAAAAAAAAATTCATATATTGGATCATTAAAATATACAAACAAAAAGGTGCACATCTGTTTAATCTCTACACGTTTCGCCATTTGGTGGCTTCTTCAGGAGAATTTTTACAGCAGGCACAGTATATGAGATGATCACCTAAATTTGCCAACAAAGAATACATCAGCTGAGAAAATATTTAGTTCCAATCTTGTCTGGGAAAACAACAGCCAGGAGAGAAGGTATTCCCCAAGGGCCTTTCCATTCATATCAGAGCTCTCTTCCCAACAAGGACCAGACGTCTGGTCCTTGTTGGGAAGAGAGCTCTGTATGTGCGCCATTCGGCTGAATAGGAAACCCCCGGGATATGAATGGAAAGGCCCTTGTGGAATACCTTCCCTCCTGGCTGTTGTTTTCTTAAACAAGATTGGAAGTAAATATTTTCTCAGCTGATGTATTCTCTGTTGGCAAATTTAAGTGATCATCTCATATACTGTGCCTGCTGTATAAAGTCTCCTGAAGAAGCCACCAAATGGCGAAACATGTAGAGATTAAAGTGGTTGTAAACCCACTTATGAAACTTTCACCTACAGGTAAGCCTAGATTAAGCTTACCTGTAGGTGTTTAAAATATCTCCTAAACCGTGTAGGTTTAGGAGATATTGCACAAAAAATAATGCACCGTTGCCATAGACAACGGCGCTATTGCACTGTCAATGCCGGTTTTATCAATGAATAATGCCGGCTTTGACCGCTCCCACGCGCATGCGTGGTGACGTCATCGACGCTGCAGCCAAATCAGAGCGCCGGAGCGGCGATACCTGGAAGTAACCTTCCGGAGCGATGTCTGCGGCCGGAGGGGGAGACGAGGACGGCTTTGATCTAAGGTAAGTAATGCATAATGAGCTAGTATGCTAGTCATACTAGCTCATTATGGCTTTCTCTTGCAGGTTATTTTTGTAAAAAAAAAAAAAAAGGGGGGTTTACAACCACTTTAAACAGATGTGCACCTTTGTTTGTATATTTCAATGATCCAATATATGAATGTTTTTATGTATTCAATCATCAAATTTTAACTTATTAAATTTCTATTTTTCTATATTGTTGGTCTTATGTGCGCTTAAAAAGCCCTAAACAACCTTCTCTTTTCCAGGAACGAGTCATGGCGACCAAAGGAGGTTTTACTTTTGTTTCGTTTTTCAGGAGGAGCAGGTAGTCAACTGTGTTGAAGGCCCCAGAAAGGTCTAAAAAGAGTACAGAATGGTGGCCATTGGTTCATGTGGGCAAGAGTGGACCATCGCAGAATGGTAACATTGACTTAGTATACAGGGGGTCCCCGACTTACGAACGCCCGATTTACGAACCTCTCCTACTTACGAACCGGGCGCTGCGGGGACCCTCTGCCATTTTGGGTGGACCGTCGGCTGTTCTGCGCATGCGCAGCCAGACGGAGCCTCGGGAAATGTCGGAAATGTCCGTAATTGGCCGCGCATTGGGCAGGACGGCATTCGACGGAACATAGGAAATGTCCGTAATTGTCGGTCTGCGCATGCGCGGCCGACTTACGGACATTTCCGACATACAAAACAGGAGGAAAGTCCCTAACGGGTTCGTAACCCGGGGACCCCCCTGTACTTGTTGGATTTAGCAGTTGGTAAGTCAGCAGTGAGTTCCAGTAGGGCAGTTTCTGTAGAATGTTGTGGCTGAAAGCCAGACTGGTAAGGAGTCTAGGTGATCAGTGAGGGGGGCAGCTCAGACGGTTGGAGACTAGGTGTTATGCCGCGTACACACGACCGTTTTTAATGACGAGAAAAATGCCATTTTTTAGAATGCTCATTAAAAACGATTGTGTGTGTGGGCTTCAGAGCATTTTTCACGACATGAAAAATGGCCATGAAAAAATTTGGAACATGCTCTAATTTTTCTCGTCATGAAAAAACGGCCGTGTGTGCGCTTTAACGACGTGAAAAACGATAGTGTGTATGCTTTAACGACGTGAAAAAAACCGCACATGCTCAAAATCAAGTATGAGACGGGAGCGCTCGTTCTGGTAAAACTAGCGCTCGTAGTGGAGATAGCACATTCGTCACGCTGTAACGGACTGAAGAGCACGAGGCTGAAAAGCGTGAATCGTCTCTCACCAAACTTTACTAACATGAAGGGTGGCGCCATCCGAACGGAACTTCCCCTTTATAGTGCCGTCGTACGTGTTGTACATCACCGCGCTTTACTCGAGCGTTTTTTTTCACGATAGTGTGTAGGCAAGGCAGGCTTGAGAAGAATCACGTCGAGAAAAATGCCGTTTTTTTCAATGACATTAAAAACGGCCGTGTGTACGCGGCATTAGAGGTAAGTGGGAGCATGAATGTAAACTATGGCATTTTATGATGACACCCATCTAGTGCTTATCCCTCCTTACCAATCGCGTAGAGGAATTTGCGAGCTTTCCTCCGAGGCCACACGCGGGATGGCTGCAGGAAGTTGCAGAGTTTGCGGTCCTTGGGGGACAGGCTGGATTCACAGTATTCCCTCAGCAGCGTCTGCAGCGCCACCCGCAGGCTGAAGTCTGTTACGTCTGAAAAGACAGAAACAAATTCAAGACTCTGGATAGCTCCCCATTTACAACCCCCCAGCCTCCCCGATACCCAAGACCTCTGCCAGGGGTTCAGCTTTAAGAAGACAGATCTAGATATTGCAGTATGAGGCTCTATTTTTCTGGATAGCTCCCCAATTACAACCCCCCACCCTCCCCGATACCCAAGACATCTGCCAGGGGTTCAGCTTTAAGAAGACAGATCTAGATATTGCAGTATGAGGCTCTATTTTTCTGGATAGCTCCCCAATTACAACCCCCCACCCTCCCCGATACCCAAGACATCTGCCAGGGGTTCAGCTTTAAGAAGACAGATCTAGATATTGCAGTATGAGGCTCTATTTTTCTGGATAGCTCCCCAATTACAACCCCCCACCCTCCCCGATACCCAAGACCTCTGCCAGGGGTTCAGCTTTAAGAAGACAGATCTAGATATTGCAGTATGAGGCTCTATTTTTCTGGATAGCTCCCCAATTACAACCCCCCAGCCTCCCCGATACCCAAGACCTCTGCCAGGGGTTCAGCTTTAAGAAGACAGATCTAGATATTGCAGTATGAGGCTCTATTTTTCTGATTTGATAAATAAATGATCTGGAGACGAGTCACTTCTTTACCTTCGATGTCCTTCTGCAGCCTCTGAGGTGGAAGCAAAGGGAACCTCACCGGTTCCAGGACCTCCACCACGTGCCTCTTGCGTGTCGCTGTGTCCCTCTGCAGCCACGCCATGGCGGAGGCGAACACCTGATGCTCGTCCTCGATGCAGAGCTCCTCGCTGTGCAGGAGGCGGGTCAGCTGATCTTTGGTGAGATTCAGGAACTCGTCGCCTTGTTTCACCTCCGGGAAGTGAGCGTGGATGTAGCTCTCCGTGAACTCCAGCAGAGGCTGACAGGCCAGCTGCTCCGAGAACTGGAAAAAGCCGACGCAATTGGCCGGCTCGATCTGCTCCTTTAGGAAGTCGCAGCACAGCGCCACCAAGTCGGTCAGCTGCATCATGTCGGCTGCCACCATCAGTCCCTGCACGTTCTCTGTGCTGATATGAACTGAACCTGGAGGAAACATTCACAAATAAGACATAGTATCAAAATTTAAAACGAAACTCCCGCCATCCACATTCTGTCAATCCAGTCCTGAACTGACTTCTCTGTTGCAGTCAGTCAGGGGTAGGCAACCTTTGAGAGGTGGAGATCTACCTGAACAACATGCAAGAGATCAGAAATACAGAGGTTCAGTGTCCTATTGTTAGTGTCAGTAGACCAGTGGATGGGGTCAGTAAGGACGGTGTCAGCGGGGCAGTGGATGGTGTCAGTAGGGGGCAGAGGACGGTGTCAGTAGGGGGCAGAGGACAGTGTCAGTGGGAGGGGGGGCAGAGGACAGTGTCAGTGGGAGGGGGGGCAGAGGACAGTGTCAGTGGGAGGGGGGGGGGCAGAGGACGGTGTCAGTGGGAGGGGGGGGGCAGAGGACGGTGTCAGTGGGAGGGGGGGGGCAGAGGACGGTGTCAGTGGGAGGGGGGGGCAGAGGACGGTGTCAGTGGGAGGGGGGGCAGAGGACGGTGTCAGTGGGAGGGGGGGCAGAGGACGGTGTCAGTGGGAGGGGGGGGGCAGAGGACGGTGTCAGTGGGAGGGGGGGGGGGGGGCAGAGGACGGTGTCAGTGGGAGGGGGGGGGGGCAGAGGACGGTGTCAGTGGGAGGGGGGGGGCAGAGGACGGTGTCAGTGGGAGGGGGGGCAGAGGACAGTGTCAGTGGGAGGGGGGGCAGAGGACAGTGTCAGTGGGAGGGGGGGCAGAGGACGGTGTCAGTGGGAGGGGGGGCAGAGGACGGTGTCAGTGGGAGGGGGGGGGCAGAGGACGGTGTCAGTGGGAGGGGGGGCAGAGGACGGTGTCAGTGGGAGGGGGGGGCAGAGGACGGTGTCAGTGGGAGGGGGGGGGCAGAGGACGGTGTCAGTGGGAGGGGGGGGGGCAGAGGACGGTGTCAGTGGGAGGGGGGGGGGCAGAGGACGGTGTCAGTGGGAGGGGGGGGGGCAGAGGACGGTGTCAGTGGGAGGGGGGGGGCAGAGGACGGTGTCAGTGGGAGGGGGGGGGCAGAGGACGGTGTCAGTGGGAGGGGGGGGGCAGAGGACGGTGTCAGTGGGAGGGGGGGGGGCAGAGGACGGTGTCAGTGGGAGGGGGGGCAGAGGACGGTGTCAGTGGGAGGGGGGGGCAGAGGACGGTGTCAGTGGGAGGGGGGGCAGAGGACGGTGTCAGTGGGAGGGGGGCAGAGGACGGTGTCAGTGGGAGGGGGAGGGGGGCAGAGGACGGTGTCAGTGGGAGGGGGGGCAGAGGACGGTGTCAGTGGGAGGGGGGGCAGAGGACGGTGTCAGTGGGAGGGGGGGCAGAGGACGGTGTCAGTGGGAGGGGGGGGGCAGAGGACGGTGTCAGTGGGAGGGGGGGGGGCAGAGGACGGTGTCAGTGGGAGGGGGGGGGCAGAGGACGGTGTCAGTGGGAGGGGGGGGGGCAGAGGACGGTGTCAGTGGGAGGGGGGGGGGCAGAGGACGGTGTCAGTGGGAGGGGGGGGGCAGAGGACGGTGTCAGTGGGAGGGGGGGCAGAGGACGGTGTCAGTGGGAGGGGGGGGGCAGAGGACGGTGTCAGTGGGAGGGGGGGGGGCAGAGGACGGTGTCAGTGGGAGGGGGGGGGCAGAGGACGGTGTCAGTGGGAGGGGGGGGGCAGAGGACGGTGTCAGTGGGAGGGGGGGCAGAGGACAGTGTCAGTGGGAGGGGGGGCAGAGGACGGTGTCAGTGGGAGGGGGGGGCAGAGGACGGTGTCAGTGGGAGGGGGGGGCAGAGGACGGTGTCAGTGGGAGGGGGGGGGCAGAGGACGGTGTCAGTGGGAGGGGGGGGCAGAGGACGGTGTCAGTGGGAGGGGGGGGGCAGAGGACGGTGTCAGTGGGAGGGGGGGGGGGCAGAGGACGGTGTCAGTGGGAGGGGGGGGGGGCAGAGGACGGTGTCAGTGGGAGGGGGGGGGCAGAGGACGGTGTCAGTGGGAGGGGGGGGCAGAGGACGGTGTCAGTGGGAGGGGGGGGGGCAGAGGACGGTGTCAGTGGGAGGGGGGGGGCAGAGGACGGTGTCAGTGGGAGGGGGGGGCAGAGGACGGTGTCAGTGGGAGGGGGGGGGCAGAGGACGGTGTCAGTGGGAGGGGGGGGGCAGAGGACGGTGTCAGTGGGAGGGGGGGCAGAGGACGGTGTCAGTGGGAGGGGGGGGGCAGAGGACGGTGTCAGTGGGAGGGGGGGCAGAGGACGGTGTCAGTGGGAGGGGGGGCAGAGGACAGTGTCAGTGGGAGGGGGGGCAGAGGACGGTGTCAGTGGGAGGGGGGCAGAGGACGGTGTCAGTGGGAGGGGGGCAGAGGACGGTGTCAGTGGGAGGGGGGGCAGAGGACGGTGTCAGTGGGAGGGGGGGCAGAGGACGGTGTCAGTGGGAGGGGGGGGGCAGAGGACGGTGTCAGTGGGAGGGGGGGGGGGCAGAGGACGGTGTCAGTGGGAGGGGGGGGGGCAGAGGACGGTGTCAGTGGGAGGGGGGGGCAGAGGACGGTGTCAGTGGGAGGGGGGGGGCAGAGGACGGTGTCAGTGGGAGGGGGGGGGCAGAGGACGGTGTCAGTGGGAGGGGGGGGGCAGAGGACGGTGTCAGTGGGAGGGGGGGGCAGAGGACGGTGTCAGTGGGAGGGGGGGGGGCAGAGGACGGTGTCAGTGGGAGGGGGGGGGGCAGAGGACGGTGTCAGTGGGAGGGGGGGGGCAGAGGACGGTGTCAGTGGGAGGGGGGGCAGAGGACAGTGTCAGTGGGAGGGGGGGCAGAGGACGGTGTCAGTGGGAGGGGGGGGCAGAGGACGGTGTCAGTGGGAGGGGGGGGGGCAGAGGACGGTGTCAGTGGGAGGGGGGGGGGCAGAGGACGGTGTCAGTGGGAGGGGGGGGGCAGAGGACGGTGTCAGTGGGAGGGGGGGGGGGCAGAGGACGGTGTCAGTGGGAGGGGGGGGGCAGAGGACGGTGTCAGTGGGAGGGGGGGGGGCAGAGGACGGTGTCAGTGGGAGGGGGGGGGCAGAGGACGGTGTCAGTGGGAGGGGGGGGGCAGAGGACGGTGTCAGTGGGAGGGGGGGGGCAGAGGACGGTGTCAGTGGGAGGGGGGGGGCAGAGGACGGTGTCAGTGGGAGGGGGGGGGCAGAGGACGGTGTCAGTGGGAGGGGGGGGGCAGAGGACGGTGTCAGTGGGAGGGGGGGGCAGAGGACGGTGTCAGTGGGAGGGGGGGGGCAGAGGACGGTGTCAGTGGGAGGGGGGGCAGAGGACGGTGTCAGTGGGAGGGGGGGCAGAGGACAGTGTCAGTGGGAGGGGGGGCAGAGGACGGTGTCAGTGGGAGGGGGGCAGAGGACGGTGTCAGTGGGAGGGGGGCAGAGGACGGTGTCAGTGGGAGGGGGGCAGAGGACGGTGTCAGTGGGAGGGGGGGCAGAGGACGGTGTCAGTGGGAGGGGGGGCAGAGGACGGTGTCAGTGGGAGGGGGGGCAGAGGACGGTGTCAGTGGGAGGGGGGGCAGAGGACGGTGTCAGTGGGAGGGGGGGCAGAGGACGGTGTAAGTGGGAGGGGGGGCAGAGGACGGTGTCAGTGGGAGGGGGGGCAGAGGACGGTGTCAGTGGGAGGGGGGGCAGAGGACGGTGTCAGTGGGAGGGGGGGCAGAGGACGGTGTCAGTGGGAGGTGGGGGCAGAGGACGGTGTCAGTGGGAGGGGGGGCAGAGGACGGTGTCAGTGGGAGGGGGGGCAGAGGACGGTGTCAGTGGGAGGGGGTCAGAGGACGGTGTCAGTGGGAGGGGGGGCAGAGGACGGTGTCAGTGGGAGGGGGGGCAGAGGACGGTGTCAGTGGGAGGGGGGGCAGAGGACGGTGTCAGTGGGAGGGGGGGCAGAGGACGGTGTCAGTGGGAGGGGGGGCAGAGGACGGTGTCAGTGGGAGGGGGGGCAGAGGACGGTGTCATTGGGAGGGGGGGCAGAGGACGGTGTCATTGGGAGGGGGGGCAGAGGACGGTGTCATTGGGAGGGGGGGCAGAGGACGGTGTCAGTGGGAGGGGGGGCAGAGGACGGTGTCATTGGGAGGGGGGGCAGAGGACGGTGTCATTAGGAGGGGGGGCAGAGGACGGTGTCATTAGGAGGGGGGGCAGAGGACGGCGTCAGGAGCGGGGCAGAGGACGGCGTCAGGAGCGGGGCAGAGGACGGCGTCAGGAGCGGGGCAGAGGACGGCGTCAGGAGCGGGGCAGAGGACGGCGTCAGGAGCGGGGCAGAGGACGGCGTCAGGAGCGGGGCAGAGGACGGCGTCAGGAGCGGGGCAGAGGACGGCGTCAGGAGCGGGGCAGAGGACGGCGTCAGGAGCGGGGCAGAGGACGGCGTCAGGAGCGGGGCAGAGGACGGCGTCAGGAGCGGGGCAGAGGACGGCGTCAGGAGCGGGGCAGAGGACGGTGTCAGGAGCGGGGCAGAGGATGGTGTCAGGAGCGGGGCAGAGGATGGTGTCAGGAGCGGGCAGTAGACGGTGTCAGGAGCGGGCAGTAGACGGTGTCAGTAGCGGGCAGTAGACGGTGTCAGTAGAGGGCAGTAGACGGTGGCAGCAGTTTTTTTATTATGACCACTCACTGTGTTCATTTAGAAAAGGAAGGTGTCGGTAAATGAGAAGTGGCGGTCAGGGAGAATGTATGTCACACACATAGGACGGCCTCTTACCCGAGTATATAAAATCCAGCAGAAGCTGGAAGCTGTTGGGTTCCACTTCCTGAATCAGCACCACGTCATCGGAGGACTCCTTTAACCCCCCAGACAGCAGAGCCGCAAAGTAGGGACTGCTGGCCGCCAGAACCAACTTGTGCACCGAGAAGAGGGCGGGGCCGACTCGTATCTGGAGGTCACAGAACTCCCGCTGCTCCCTCATCTTGTTCATCTGCTGCAGGACGATCTGTGCATGTTTATCGACCGAGCGCCGCGAGCCAACCGATCCGACCGCACACACCGCATCCATTCCAGAGACTGCAGAGAGGACCTGTGAGGAGGAATCACACCAATTACTGCAACAATACTACAGGAGACGGTCAGAGACTGCAGACATACTACAGGAGACGGTCAGAGACTGCAGACATGGTACAGGAGACGGTCAGAGACTACAGACATACTACAGGAGACGGTCAGAGACTGCAGACATAGTACAGGAGACGGTCAGAGACTGCAGACATAGTACAGGAGACGGTCAGAGACTGCAGACATGGTACAGGAGACGGTCAGAGACTGCAGACATGGTACAGGAGACGGTCAGAGACTGCAGACATGGTACAGGAGACGGTCAGAGACTGCAGACATGGTACAGGAGACGGTCAGAGACTGCAGACTAGGGATGAACTCAGGCGTGTTTGCATTGAACACGTGCAGAGCCCGCCAAGGAATTTGGCACCGTCGGAACCGCGCTGCGCTAATCACAGGCAGGGAGACATTTCCCGATCTCTGCGGCGGAGCATCGGGACAAAGTCTCCCTGCCTGTGATTAGCGCAGCATGGTTCCGACCTCCTTGGCAGGCTCTGCACGTGTTCAATGCAAACACGCCTGAGCTCATTCCTACTGCAGACATATACAGGAGATGGTCAGAGACTGCAGACATTGTACAGGAGACGGTCAGAGACTGCAGACATATACAGGAGATGGTCAGAGACTGCAGACATTGTACAGGAGAGGGTCAGAGACTGCAGACATTGTACAGGAGAGGGTCAGAGACTGCAGACATTGTACAGGAGAGGGTCAGAGACTGCAGACATTGTACAGGAGAGGGTCAGAGACTGCAGACATTGTACAGGAGAGGGTCAGAGACTGCAGACATTGTACAGGAGAGGGTCAGAGACTGCAGACATTGTACAGGAGAGGGTCAGAGACTGTAGACATATACAGGAGAGGGTCAGAGACTGTAGACATATACAGGAGACGGTCAGAGACTGCAGACATATACAGGAGACGGTCAGAGACTGCAGACATATACAGGAGACGGTCAGAGACTGCAGACATATACAGGAGACGGTCAGAGACTGCAGACATATACAGGAGACGATCAGAGACTGCAGACATATACAGGAGAGGGTAAGAGACTGCAGACATAGTACAGGAGAGGGTCAGAGACTGCAGACATAGTACAGGAGAGGGTCAGAGACTGCAGACATAGTACAGGAGAGGGTCAGAGACTGCAGACATAGTACAGGAGATGATCAGAGACTGCAGACATAGTACAGGAGACGGTCAGAGACTGCAGACATAGTACAGGAGAGGGTCAGAGACTGCAGACATAGTACAGGAGAGGGTCAGAGACTGCAGACATAGTACAGGAGAGGGTCAGAGACTGCAGACATAGTACAGGAGAGGGTCAGAGACTGCAGACATACTACAGGAGAGAGACTGCAGACATACTACAGGAGACGGTCAGAGACTGCAGACATATACAGGAGAGGGTCAGAGACTGCAGACATATACAGGAGAGGGTCAGAGACTGCAGACATAGTACAGGAGAGGGTCAGAGACTGCAGACATATACAGGAGAGACAGGTGACATTCTGCAGGAGACAGAGACATATATTAGATGGTATATAATGAATGAGGGTTGGAATTGTGTGAATCTGGACTTTAGTGTCAGTTTTGGGGCCTCATTTACACAAATGACAGTTGATCTGCTTTTTACCACCCACATAGGATGACAGTGCTTTGTGGGGGGGGGGCAATCCTGCAGAAAGAGGACTCTGGGGACACCATGGTCACACTACCAGCTACGCAATGAGCTCTGAGTGTTCCATATTCATATCTCCCCCCATCATTCTATATACCATCCCCTCCATCCCTCTCTCTCGTCTGTATCAGAACCGGTCATGTGACCTACCTGCCTCCTCCGATCCCAGCCGGCATGACGTCACTTCCCCCTAGAGCAGACGGGACCGGAAGTGGGGCACATTGTCGGCCATATTGGAAGAGGCAGGAAGAGTCCTGGAGGTGCTGTGTAGTCACCACGTGGGAGGTATGGAGGGACCAGAGAGGAGGGCTGGGGGTGTGCAGGACACTGACTGTTATCAATATGTCTGTGGGTGTATTATAGTCCGACTTATAGAGAGACATACAACACCTCCCCCATCTGTATACTGTGCTCTGTATTCATCATCACTGCCCACAGCTGGTCTGTATGTCCCTCTACATTATATCATATATATACAGCATGAGTATATACTGCCCTCCCTCCCTACTCCTATATATATATATATATATATATACACACACAGCATGGGGATCTATATACACTGCTCTCCCTCCCCACTATATATATATATATATATATATATATAAAATCTAGCTCCGACTTAGAAAAAGGTTCCTATACCGAAGTCGTTTTGTAAGTCGCGCTGTACGGGGCGGCTTCAGAGTTGGACGACTTTAACCACTTCAGCCCCGGACCATTTTGTTGCTAAAGGACCGGGCCCCTTTTTGCGATTCGGCACTGCGTTGTTTTAACTGACAATTGCGCGACGTGGCTCCCAAACAAAATTGACGTCCTTTTTTCCCCCACAATTTTTTTGCGCTATAAACAAAAAAAAGAGCGACAATTTTAAAAAAAAAATCAATATTTTTTACGTTTTGCTATAATAAATATCCCCCAAAAATATATAAATACATTTTTTTTCCTCAGTTTAGGTCGATACGTATTCTTCTACATTCTTTTGTTAAAAAAAATCGCAATAAGCGTTTATTTGGTTTGCGCAAAAGTTATAGCGTCTACAAAATAGGGGATAGTTTTATGGCATTTTTCTTTTATTTTTTTTTCTTTTACTAGTAATGGTGGTGATCTGCGATTTTTTTATCATGACTGCGACATTATGACGGACACATCGGACACTTTTGACACTATTTTGGGACCATTGTCATTTATACAGCGATCAGTGCAATAAAAATGCACTGGTTACTGTGAAAATGACACTGGCAGTTTAGGGGTTAACCTGTAGGTGGCGCTGTAGGGGTTAAGTGTGACCTAATGTGTGATTCTTACTGTAGGGGGCGTGGCTTGGCGTCTGACGTCACTTATTGTCGTTCCCTATGACAGGGAGCAGACGATCAGTGACAGGCTCACTAGGAAGAACGGGGAAAGGTTTGTTTACACTCACCACTCCCCGTTCTTCAGCTCTGTGACCCGATCGCGGGAAACCAGCAGCGATCGGGTCCCGCGGTCACGGAGTACGACCCACGGCGGCTGTGCATATTAAAGGGGGCGTACCTGTACGCCAATATGCCCAGCCGTGCCATTCTGCCGACGTACATCGGCGTGCGGCGGTCGGCAAGTGGTTAAAGCTGCCCCTGTGTGAAGCGGTGTTTTCTCGAATAGGGCCCTCTATCGAAAAATGCCCACTCCGGGCTGTGCATGCGCAGATTTCCCGATCAGCTGTTGCGATGTCTCCAACGTACTGCGTATGCGCTAATAGCCAACGAGCGCCGAGGGACAGAATTATTCTCAGATTCTGCCACTTAGGGGGGGTGTTCAGTTTTGTGAAGGGCGGGGTTTTTTGTGTTGATGGGCGGGTTCAGTGCTGCAAAGGGACAATGTTGTTCTCCGATTCATACGCCCTCCAAAGCACTGATCCCGCCCATCAATAAAAAACAAAAACTACCCTTCACAACACCAAACACGCCCCGCAAGTGCAAGGCAGAATCGGAGAATAATTCTGTCCCTCTGCGCTCGTTGGCTATTGTCTCCGACGCGCTGCGCATGCGCCGTCGCAACAGCTGATCGGGAAATCAGCTATCGTGCCGTTCCATGCAATTTTTCAATAGAGGGCACTATTCGAAAGAACACTGACGCTAAAGCAGGAGCTTCTTTTAGAGCGACAAGCATCACGTGACGTGGTTTGCTGTGCATTCAGCTTTTTTTTTTTGGAATGAGATGTGTAAATTCCATCTGTTCAATAAAGACTTTACAGAGATAAAAAAAAAAAAAAAAGATAAAAAAAAAAATCCTTCCCGATCCCCTAAGGCAGCGCTTCCCAACCTCAGTCCTCAAGTACCCTCAACAGGTCGTGCTTTCAGGATTTCCTTCAACTTCCTACAGGTGCTTTAAATCATGTCAATAGCTCGGTATTCATGGTGACTAATTTATCCGAGGGAAATTCCTAAAACATGGCCTGCTGGGGGCCGTTGAGGACTGAGGTTGGGAAGCACTGCACTAAGGCAATGGGATCAGCAATCTGCTGTGTTTATTATTTATAAATATTATTACCGTATATACTCGAATATAAGCCGAGGCATCTAATTTTACCACAAAAAACTGGGAAAATGTATTGACTCGAGTATAAGCCTAGGGTGTCCATCTGCATGCCTCACTGTGCCCAATCTCCCTACCTGATCTCCGGCGCTGTGTGACTAGACTGACGTTTAACATGGGAGTCTATGGAAGGGGTACCCGGCTTTGAAAAATCAGTGCTCCCCAGCTGTAGGTCCCCCGGACAACAAGCTTTGCACACTTGTAGAGGAAGAGGGTGGATACATGTGTGCCGAGTTTGCGGTCCAGGGGACCTAGAGCCGGCCGGTACCGGGTCCCCAAAATCACTGGAGAAATGACAGTTTAACATTGGAGTCTATGGAAGGGGTTCCCGGGTTTGAAAAATCGGTGCTCCCCGGCCGTAGGTCCCCCGGACAACAAACTTTGCTCACTTGTAGAGGAAGAGTGGGGCTACATGTGTGCTAAGTTTGCGGTCCAGGGGACCTAGAGCCGGCCGGTACCGGGTCCCCAAAATCACTGGAGAAATGACAGTTTAACATGGGAGTCTATGGAAGGGGAGCCCGGCTTTGAAAAATCGCTGCTCCCCGGCCGTAGGTCCCCCAGACAACAAACTTTGCACACTTGTAGAGAAAGACTGGGGCTACAATGTGGATAGGATCAGGCGCTCAAAGTTGAAGATGGACACAGACTCGAGTATAAGCAGAGGGGGGCATTTTCAGCACAAAAAAATGTGCTGAAAAACTCGGCTTATACTCGAGTATATACAGTATAAGATTTTTATATTTTAATATATTCAAAGGATCTTCTATCTAGGAGATCATTGTACATCTCTCAAATTAAATATGTTTAAAATATGTGTCTTTTTTTTTTTTTATTGGACAGGTTTGTGTGATTACATCCAATGACGTGATCTGTGCGGTTATCCCCTCCCCCTCGCAGACCGTCCGCAGATCACAGGAATATGAGCAGCGCTCTGTTCAGCAGTGACGGGGAGAGCGTCATCCATCGGGCCCTCGGTGCTCCAGAACTGGGGGCCAGTAGATGCTCCGAGGGGTCCCTGGAGGAGATCTATGAACTTCAGAGGACTGTCCGGTTTATTCAGGAGAACGGGGCCAAAAAGGTTTGTCATAACCGCCCTGATTTATATGACTTGGTGGAGGCCGTCTTGGTAAGACGTGAGCTGGAGGGTGCAAATAAACTTCCCAGCATCGTCCGTCCGCCAGGTATATTGATGGAGGACATTGGAAGAGCCAGGTGGAGGATTCAGCTGCTTGATCACTTTCGGTCTACAATACAGAGTTCCACTGCGCACCGCATTTTACTGAACAACAAATTAGGGAGGCACCGATATCGAGTATTTTCATGAGTACTTGTAAAAATGCCAGCGAAACCGTTACTTTGCAGAGCAATTTGCTCCCATACAAAGTAAATGGGCGCAAATCTCACTTCAAAGAATTGAATGCGATTTAAACGGGAATGCGGTGCTATTCCTGTCTGAATCGCATGCGGTTTTCCGCACAGCTCCTGTGTGATCCCAGGCTTGTCATACTGAATTTCACACAGAAGCAGTGCAGGAAACCTCCCTGCATGACTGGTTGAACCAGCTCCGGATCCCATTTCTCCTTCATTGATGAGGTTGCACTGATGATCAGTGCCCTAATTATTTGTGTGCATGTCCCCGGTCAGGATAGCCGGTTACTGGTTCTGTGATAGCGCGTGAGGAGAGGAATGCTGATAACTGGCAATTCTGTATTAACTGTGATTGGACCCAACTGATCATGTGATAAAGAGCCGCTATGATTGGCCCTGTACCCCACAATCAGCGATAAGAGTGTGCCAGATGTACACCCCAGGAGACATCCATGGACACCCTTTCCGGAACAACAGAGCCGTGCTCTAGCCATCTCTCCGCTATGGCACGGTTAGGAAGTGGGTGAAGATGGGGAGGTGGCTGTAGTTCCCTCATAGGAATGCCTATAAATTGGGCTTTAGCCCGGGGTGGAGCTACAGCCAGCATAAACTGGAATATAGATCTTCTTTTAGTGCACAACCATGGGCCCAAAGGTCACATGTAGCTGTTCCACCCCCAGGGGGATTTAAAAATCGATTTTTAAGTTGTGGTAATACTTTTCTTTTAGGACTTCTAATAAATGTTAAAAAAAAAACAGTTGACTGAGCACTAAATGCTCTGATGACAGGTTCTCTTTAATATTCTGATTTACTCTTACAAAGCTCTCTAACTCTCTGGGTTTAGGTGGCTCTGCAGTTCCCTGATGACCTCCTGGTGGATTCAGTCAACATTGCCAGAAAACTGGAAGAAGCTACAGGGGCCAAAATGTACATGTTGGGGGACACGTCATATGGCAGGTGAGATGATTGACAGGAGATGATATTCCATTGGCAGGTTAGACTTCCGCCTTACACAGGATTGGGCATTCCAGATCACTCTAACGCTCTACTGGCTATGAGCATCTGCAATATGACTGAGGCTCCTGATCATATACTGTCAGCCAATAAAGCTGGACCGGGCGTGATGGTGGAACAGACTATGGAAGATGCACAGCTTCTTGTATCCTGAGCGTGGATGCAAACTGACCATACCAGCATGGATCTGCTTCTGTGCTTGGCATTGTCAGATTAGAACAGGGATGAAGGGGGGCTGGCAGGATCAACAGGTATCAGAAAAAAAGGACCCAACAGGTAACAGGATACTTTTACTACCATCCTCATGGACACAGAGACACCTTAATTTAATGATACATTTTGGGGTAACATACAATTTAATGAAGAGCGTTTGAAGTTACAGTGTTACTCTTTAACCTAAAGAAGATGTAAGAGATTATAAAAAAGATACATACTCACTTCCATGCTGCAGCATTGGTCTGATGCTGCAGCTGTCCCCCACCAACTCTAAAGCCTCGTACACACGGCCAAGAATCTTGTCAGGAAAAAAACCTGTTGTTTTTCCTGACGAGATTCTTGATAAGAATCTTGTCCCGGCCGAGTGTACACACGATCCATTCAAAGAACCGCCGTTCTTTGGAATGGCACGAATACGGTGACGTCGTCGACGAGCGTGCGCTCGTCACATTCGATGCCGTCGCCGCCATCTTGCTACACCCTACCTATGCCTAGGAAGCTACCGCGCATGCGTCAAAGTCATTTCGAGCATGCGCGGGTTTCCACGGTGACAGGTGTACACACTCTCGGGTTTCTCGTCGGGAAACAGGCCGACGAGAATCCCGACGAGAAAATAGAGAGCCGGTTCTCTATTTTTCTCGTTAAGATTCTGGACAGTTTTCCTGTCGAGAAACCTGAAAGCCTTGTACACACGGCCGGTTTTCTCGGCAAGAAAGCTCTCCCGGCTGTTTTCTTGACGAGAAAACCGGCCGTGTGTACGAGGCTTCAGCCAGAGAACTGAGCAATCACATGACTGCTGATCACTCAGTTCTCGATCAGCTCTGAGTCAAGAGTGGTGACTATCAGCCTATAGACTATGACTGATGGTCACTGCTCTGTGCTCTGCCCCCTCCTGGGCTCACTGGAGTGATGGGCAGGAGAAGGAGTGGCTTAGAGGCTGAGCCAGCTTCTGGTCCAGACATCTGGGTGTACCCCAATATTATTGTCTGGATCCTTCCAGAGCCTGGAGTGGCCCTGTGACGTAAGCCGACAGCGGGCATTAGTCAGCGGATTCTGGGTCACAGGAGTGCAGAACTAAGTGCACTCCTGGGACCCACAGGAGAAGTATTTCTCTTTTAACTGCTTGCTTTCTGGGGCAATTTTAGAATTTTTCACACACATGTTAAAATAAGCATTTTTTTTTTTGCTAGAAAATTAGGTAGAAACTCCAAATATATATTTTCTGAAAGCAACAACCCTGGAAAATAAAATGGTGGCTTTGGTATGATATTTCCACAGCCATTAATTAGTGCAAAAACACAATGTTATACCCAATTTTTTTTGTGAAATATAAAAGATGACGGTGCATTGAGTAAATGGAATACCTAACATGTTAAGATTTAAATTTGGGCACGCCCATGAAACGACGACTAACCACGGTACATAAAACTGTCCATAGGTGACACATTAAAGCGGAGTTCCGCCGAAAAAAATTAATTTAAAAGTCAGCAGCTACAAATACTGCAGCTGCTGACTTTTAATAATAGGACACTTACCTGTCCAGGGGTCCCACGATGTCCTCACCCGAAGCCGATTTGTCCCTTGGCTCCCGGGTGGAGGCGCCGCCATCTTCAGTAAGGGTATCAGGAAGTGAAGCCTTGCGGCTTCACAGCCTGGTTCCCTACTGCACATGCGTGACTTCACTGGTCCCTGCTGTCTTCTGGGACCTGTGTGTCTCCCAGAAGACAGCAGGGGGGGGGCAGATACTGCGGCTATTTATGCCCGGAAGTGGGAGCAAATACATGCATTAGACAGTTATCTGCCCCCCCCCTCCTCCCTGAAAGGTGCCAAATGTGACACCGGAGGGGGGGGAATCCAAAAAGCGGAAGTTCCATTTCTGGGTAAAACTCCGCTCTAAAAGTCTTTTACAAGTTTTCCGTTTAGACTTGATATTTTTTTAGGGTCCTAGAATTATTGCTCTCACTCTGTCCTTTGTGGTGATACCTCACATGTGTTAAAATAACCATTTATATACACTATATTACTATAAAGTATTGGGACGCCTACCTTTACACACACAGGAACTTTAATGGCATCCCAGTCTTAGTCCGTAGGGTTCAATATTGAGTTGGCCCCGCCCTTTGCAGCTATAACAGCTTCAACTCTTCTGGGAAGGCCGTCCACAAGGTTTAGGAGGGTGTCTATGGGAATTTGACCCTGCATGTCTCATTAAAGAGAACCCGTCACCTAAAAATCATCTTTTTGTCCTCTGTGATGAAGAAATAAAAATTTACACCCAAGCACATATTACCCCGCCCCCCCCAAAAAAACTTTGAGGCCCCCCCAAACCCCACATTTACGATTTACGCAGGTACGAGCATAACTGCACGCGTCGGGGACGCCTACACGTGAAAACGTTGATTGTAAAACACATTTTGCATATTGGAACACCCGCTGGGAGAGCAATAATTCCAGCGCCAGACATTCTCCGTAACACTAAATTGATGATCTATAAGGGGGGCTTTTGAAGCGTCGCCAATAGACTATATAGGGCACTAAAGTATGTCGCCATTTCACAGGCGCACGCAAGTTTAAACTCTTCAATACCGGGCACTTTCACCCCCTTCCTGCCCAGGCCAATTTTCACCTTTCAGCGCTGTCGCACTTTGAATGACAATTGCGCGGCCATACAACACTTTACCCATATGACATTTTCATAATTTTTTTCACACAAATAGAGCTTTCTTTTGGTGGTATTTAATCACCTCTGGGGTTTTTTACTTTTTGCTAAACAAACAAAAAAAGACAGAAAATGGTGAAGAAAAACCCCCAGTTTTCATAGTTTGTTTATAAAAGTTTTGCAAACAGGTATATTTTCTCCTTCACTGATTGGCACTGATAGGCTGCACTTATAAGCACTGAGAGGCGACACTGATTGGCACTGATGGGCACTAATAGGCTGCACCTATAGTCAGTGCCGGGACAAGGTCATCCAGTGCCCAGGGCAATGATGGAAAATTACCCCCCGTGGGATTGATTGTGCAGGAAAGATAGCGAGAGAGATGTACACGAGGGTGGCGTTGAGATGAGCTGGACCAAGTGAGAGTAACAGGGAAGAAGGTGAGGTGCCCTGGGAAGGAGAGCAAGTTGAGGGCAGGAGTGTGGCTTACTGGAGGAGGGAGTGTTTAATAGCAGAGATAAGGCAGATTTGGATGGAAGGGAGGATCGGAGAATCAGTACATGTAAGGCACAGTCACTCCTGTCATTGAGGCAGGAGCAGCGGCCAAAGCTCCCAGTGCGTCTCCCTCACCACAGATTAAGACAGCGCCCAGGGCAAGCGCCCCTTCTGCCCACCCCCTGTCCCGGTCCTGCCTATAGTCACTGATAAAACAACACTGATGGGCACTAATTGGCAGCACTGGTAGGTGGCACTGGTTAGCAGTACTGATGGGCACTGGTAGGTGGCACTGGTGGGCACTGCTTAGCAGCAGTGACTGCCACTGTGTGGGACCGATGTCCCCTTTACACAAGCTGGAAGCCCATTACCGGCTTCTGTTTACATCATGTGATCAGCTGTCATTGGCTGACAGCTGATCACATGGTAAAGAGCCGGGAATCCGCCCATTACTCCAATCTGTGATCAGCCAAATCGTGAGGACTCGGTGATCACAGATCGCGCCGCCCGCGCCCCACAGGGGGGAAGCATGAGTGTAAGAGGACTTGCATGGATGCCCTCCTGGCAATCTAAGCCCACGCTGTAGCCGTCTTTCAGGTATAGAGTGGGCGTGAAGTAGTTAAGGTTTGACTCGTTGGGTATCTATTTACTCAGTGCAAACTCGTATTTTATATTTTAGCAAAAATTTGGGTAGTTTATTGTTTGTTTTCCCTAAAAATGAATTTAGTGTGTTTTTTACTGAAATATTGCGATGACTTGGCTCCTTTCTTTAAAGTGATTGTAAAGGTTTGTCTTGATTACGACCAGCAATAACCGTATTTCCTGTCTGTTGCTCCCGGCAGTTGCTGTGTGGATGAGGTGGCTGCGGAACACGTTGGCGCTGAAATCCTGATACATTACGGCAGGGCGTGTCTGAGCCCGAGCAACCGGCTACCCGTCATGTATGTTTTTGGCGGTAAAGCGGTGGATGTAAACCTGTGTGTAGAGAGTTTCCAGAACCTCTTGCCGGACCGCCAGACGCCCGTGGTGGTCTTCAGTGATGTGGTGTATGAACATATTCTAGGTAAATATCCTGATTGTAAGGTGCTGGTGGAAAGCCTAATAGATTGTAAGCTCTTCTGCCTCCTGTATCCTTCCTAATAATCGAATAGATTGTAAGCTCTTCTACCTTTTTGTATCCTCCCTTATACCCTAATAAACTGTAAGCTCTTCCACCTTCTGTATACCCCAATAGATTGTAAGCTCTTCTGCCTCCTTTGTTGTACTCTATTTGTACACTTTTTCACCTTCTATATCCTCCCTTCCCCCCTGATAGATTGTAAGCTCTTCTACCTTCTGTATCCTCCCGTATGCCCTAAAAGATTGTAAGCTATTCTGCCTCCTTTGTTATATTCCATTTGTACACCGTTTCACCTTCTATATCCTCCCTTACCCCCCTAATAGATTGTAAGCTCTTCTACCTTCTGTACCCTCCCGTATGCCCTCATAGATTGTAAGCTCTTCTACCTTCTGTACCCTCCCGTATTCCCTAATAGATTGTAAGCTCTTCTACCTTCTGTACCCTCCCGTATGCCCTCATAGATTGTAAGCTCTTCTACCTTCTGTATCCTACCTTATACCCTAATAGATTGTAAGCTCTTCTACCTTCTGTACCCTTCCGTATGCCCTCATAGATTGTAAGCTCTTCTACCTTCTGTACCCTCCCGTATGCCCTCATAGATTGTAAGCTGTTCTACCTTCTGTATCCTACCTTATACCCTAATAGATTGTAAGCTCTTCTACGGTCTATATTCTCCCTTATACCCCAATAGATTGTAAGTGCTTCTTTTTGTATCCTCCCAAATATACCCTAATAGATAGTAAGCTATTCTGCCTCATTTGTTATACTCTATTTGTACACCTTTTCACCTTCTATATCCTCGCTTACCCCCTAATAGATTGTAAGCTCTTCTACCTTCTGTATCCTCCTGTATACCCTAATAGATTGTAAGCTCTTCTGCCTCCTTTGTTATATTCCATTTGTACACCTTTTCACCTTCTATATCCTCCCTTCCCCCCTAATAGATTGTAAGCACTTCTACCTTCTGTACCCTTCCGTATGCCTTCATAGATTGTAAGCTCTTCTACCTTCTGTATCCTACCTTATACCCTAATAAATTGTAAGCTCTTCTACCTTCTGTACCCTCCCGTATGCCCTAATAGATTGTAAGCTCTTCTACATTCTGTACCCTCCCTTATACCCTAATAGATTGTAAGCTCTTCTACCTTCTGTATCCTCCTGTATACCCTAATAGATTGTAAGCTCTTCTGCCTCCTTTGTTATATTCCATTTGTACACCTTTTCACCTTCTATATCCTCCCTTCCCCCCTAGTAGATTGTAAGCACTTCTACCTTCTGTACCCTTCCGTATGCCTTCATAGATTGTAAGCTCTTCTACCTTCTGTATCCTACCTTATACCCTAATAAATTGTAAGCTCTTCTACCTTCTGTACCCTTCCGTATGCCCTCATAGATTGTAAGCTCTTCTACATTCTGTACCCTCCCTTATACCCTAATAGATTGTAAGCTCTTCTACCTTCTGTATCCTCCTGTATACCCTAATAGATTGTAAGCTCTTCTGCCTCCTTTGTTATATTCCATTTGTACACCTTTTCACCTTCTATATCCTCCCTTCCCCCCTAGTAGATTGTAAGCACTTCTACCTTCTGTACCCTTCCGTATGCCTTCATAGATTGTAAGCTCTTCTACCTTCTGTATCCTACCTTATACCCTAATAAATTGTAAGCTCTTCTACCTTCTGTACCCTCCCTTATACCCTAATAGATTGTAAGCTCTTCTGTATCCTCCCTAAATAGATTGTAAGCTCTTCTACCTTCTGTATCCTACCTTATACCCTAATAGATTGTAAGCTCTTCTGTATCCTCCCTAAATAGATTGTAAGCTCTTCTACCTTCTGTATCCACCCATATGTACACTAATAGATTGTAAGCTCTTCTACCCTCTGTATCCTTTTATACCCCAATAGAGTGTCAGCTCTTCCACCCTTTGTATCCTCTCTTCTATCCTAATAGTGTCAGCTCTTCCACCTTGTATATCATTGTACAGCGCTGGGGACTATGTTGGTGCTACATA
Source organism: Rana muscosa (assembly GCA_029206835.1). Taxonomy (NCBI): domain Eukaryota; kingdom Metazoa; phylum Chordata; class Amphibia; order Anura; family Ranidae; genus Rana; species Rana muscosa. The sequence continues at coordinate 11,232,607 of CM055120.1, forward strand.
TTTCCGTTGCTCTATAACTTGGAATTGATGATATGAAGTCTCTCCTCTGATGACTGTTCTTCCTGCACATTGTTCATCTTTGCTCTGCAGGTGAATTGGAAGCACACCTGGCCCGGACGTACCCCCGTGTCATATTCACGAAGCTCTCCTGGGTCACCGATGTTCCTTCTGGTGAGGTCCGCAGGTTTGGCCGCAGCTTCTCTCCTGATTTGACCCTCTGGCCAGACGCCTACAGCTTATTTTACGTCGGAGAAGAAGGTCCAACGCTCAGCAACCTCCTGCTGACCTGGCCGCGGTGCCCCTTCTTCAGCTTCAACCCGGAGACCGGGGAGGGCAGGAAGGAAGGACTGAATGTCAACCGCGCCCTGATGAAGCGCTTCTACCTGATAGAGAAGGCTCGGGACGCTCAGGTGGTGGGCATTCTGGTGGGCACTCTGGGCGTGTCGGACTATCTGTCGGCTCTGGCCCACCTGAAAGACGTCATCCGCCGAGCCGGGAAGAAGAGTTACATGCTGTCTATGGGGAAGCTGAACCCGGCCAAGCTGGCCAACTTCCAGGAGGTGGACATCTTCGTGTTGGTGGCGTGTGCGGAGAACTCCTTGCTGGACTCCAGCGATTTCTACCGGCCCATTGTGACTCCAGATGAGATGGAGGTGGCCTGTAACCCGGCGCGGGAGTGGGGCGGCTGCTGTGTCACCGAATTCCGAGAGCTGCTTCCAGGTATTTTGTGCCATCTTGGGGGGGGGGGGGGGGGGTACTTATACTGATCTGGTGGGTTTATTTAGTAAACTATTGTAAGGGGCAATGGTGGGCTACAGGCGGAGGAAACTAATCAGATTTCAGTTTCCTGCAGTCAGCACAGAAGAAGCTCCCTTTTGATTGGTTGCTGTGGGACAATGCGCTTTATCCATCTTCCTTCTTATGTTAACAGTATCTAAATACAGTATTCAGCTGATATGGCCAAAAGTATGTGGACCCCCCTCCAAATGATGGAGTTAGATTGTAAGCTCTTCTACCTTCTGTATTCTCCATTATGCCCTAATAGAGTGTAAGCTCTTCCACCTTATGTATCCTCCCTTATACCCTAATAGAGTGTAAGCTCTTCCACCTTCTGTATCTTCCATTATACACTAATACAAGGGTGTCAAACTCAATTTCATCGTGGGCCGCATCAGCATTATGATTGCCCTCAAAAGGGCCGGTTGTATCTGTAAGATTAGATGTCCAGCACATCCCTTCCCCTTTACATTAGATGTCAAGAGCTACCCCACCATCAGAAGTTGAGTCCCTCCACTCTCCCTTACATCACTTATGCTGCTGCTGGGAAGAAGCTGGATGCATTGCTTAAAAGCAGAAAGTACAGGGTCTGGAGGAGGACCAGAGGAGGGCTGGAGCTCTCCTGCAGCTGCAGGAGAGTTGCGAGGGCCACATGAAATGGCCTGGAGGGCCGGATTCGGCCCGCGGGCCTTGTGTTTGACACCTATGCTTTAATAGTTTGTAAGCTCTTTCACCCTATGTATCCTCACTTATATCTTTAAATTATTGTAAGCTCTTCTGACATCTATAGCCTTCATTATATTCTTTAATAGATTGTAAGCACTTCTACCTTCTGTATCCTCCCTTCTATACCTTAACCACTTAAGGACCGCCGCACGACGATATACGTCGGCAGAATGGCACAGCTGGGCATAAGCACGTACGTCCCCTTTAAGATCCCAGCCGTGGGTCACACGCGCGCCGCCGCCGGCGCGCCAGCGACCCGGTCCGGAGCTCGGTGACCGCGGGACCCGCGGACCCGATCGCCACCGGTGTCCCGCGATTGGGTCACAGAGCTGAAGAACGGAGGAGAGGTAAGTGTAAACAAACATCTCCCCATTCTTCACAGTGGCACTGTCAGTGATCGTCTGTTCCCTGTCATCGGGAACAGCGATCAGTGACGTGTCACGCCAAGCCACGCCCCCTAACAGTTAGAATCACTCCCCAGGTCACACGTAACCCCTTCAGCGCCCCCTACAGGTTAACCCGTTCACTGCCAGTATTATTTTTACAGTAACCAGTGCATTTTTATAGCACTGATCGCTGAAAAAACGACAATGGTCCCAAAATGGTGTCCGATGTGTCCGCCATAATGTCGCAGTCACGATAAAAATCGCTGATCGCCGCTATTACTAGTGAAAAAAAAAATTATTAATAAAAATGCCATAAAACTACCCCCTATTTTGTAGACGATATAACTTTTGCGCAAACCAATCAATATACGCTTATTGCGATTTTTTTTTTTTTTTTTACTAAAAATAGGTAGAAGAATACGTATCGGCCTAAACTGAGGAAAAAATTTGTTTTTTTTATATATTTTTGGGGGATATTTATTATAGCAAAAAGTAAAAAAATATTGAATTTTTTTTCAAAATTGTCGCTGTATTTTTGTTTATAGCGCAAAAAATAAAAACCGCAGAGGTGATCAAATACCACCAAAAGAAAGCTCTATTTGTGGGAAAAAAAGGACGTAAATTTTGTTTGGGAGTCACGTCGCACGACGGTGCAATTGTCAGTTAAAGCGACGCAGTGCCGAATCGCAAAAAGTGGCCTGGTCCTTGACCAGCGAAATGGTCCGGGGCTTAAGTGGTTAAAGGGGTTGTAGAGGCAGAAGGTGCATTCTATGCATTAAGATAAAAAGCCTTCTGTGTGCAGCAGCCCCCCTAATACTTACCTGAGCCCCATCTCTATTCAGCGATGTCCACGAGTCTCTTAGCCTTCCGGGACTCTCCCTCCTGATTGGCTGAGACACAGCAGCGGCGCCATTCAATCAATCAAAGTCAATCAAAGTCAGTTAACCAATCGGGAGAGAGAGGGGTGGGGCAGAACCGGAGCTCCATGTCTGAATGGACACACGGAGCTGTGACTCTTGGGTGCCCCCATAGCAAGCTGCTTGCTGTGGGGGCACTCGACAGGGGGGAGGAGGGGCCAGGATCACAGAGGAGGGACCTGAGAAGAGGAGGATTGGAGCTGCTCTGTGCAAATCCATTACACAGAGCAGGTAAGTATAACATGTTTCAATCTTTTAAAGACATTACAATCACTTTAATAGATTGTAAGCTCTTCTGCTTTCTTTACCCTTCCTTATACTCTCATCGATTGTAAGCTCATCTACCTTCTGTATCCTACCTTTTACCCTAATAGACTGTAAGCTCTTCTACCTTCTGTACCCTCCCATATGCCCTAATAGATTGTAAGCTCTTCTACCTTCTGTACCCTCCCATATGCCCTAATAGATTGTAAGCTCTTCTACCTTCTGTACCCTCCCATATGCCCTAATAGATTGTAAGCTCTTCTACCTTCTGTACCCTCCCGTATTCCCTAATAGATTGTAAGCTCTTCTACCTTCTGTACCCTCCCATATGCCCTAATAGATTGTAAGCTCTTCTACCTTCTGTACCCTCCCATATGCCCTAATAGATTGTAAGCTCTTCTACCTTCTGTACCCTCCCATATGCCCTAATAGATTGTAAGCTCTTCTACCTTCTGTACCCTCCCTTATACCCTAATACAGTGGAACCTCGGATTACGAGAATAATCTGTTCCAGGAGAATGCTCGTAATCCAAAGCACTCGCATATCAAAGCGAGTTTCCCGATAGAACTCAATGGAAACTAAAATAATTTGTTCCGCATTGGCTTCAATGGGATGCAATACCGCATGTGGCCAGAGGTGGGGGGCGCCAGAGAGCCCCGGAAATGGAGAAAATCTTCCAGCTCTAATCACCGCACTGTGCTCTCACCTCCAGCACCCGGGCCTGAATCATGTTGGGATGACATCACAGTGCGCAGTGTCTTATTGCCTCGCATTGTTGGCTCGCTCTGTGTGTGATTGCTGGCATTATAGGAGGGTATTACTGATGGATTTCAGATAATCTTACTGGTGACTTTTTAATGGATCAGTTCACCTTTTTGTGAGAAATAATATACACATTTTTGCCCGCAGAAAAGTGCGCATTTTTATTGCACAGGACCCCGCAGAGCATTGCAACCGCGGTCGATGGATTGCGGGTGCAATGTTGGGCTCCTGCAGACACGTCCTCCAGGTTTCGTGGCCGTACCTCTATATGGGCTTTGTGTTGGCAATCTGAAGGATGCGTCAGTGGACTACGTGGGGCACTCCTCAGCGCCCCCCGCAGGCTTACTGCAGAGAACCAAAAGCTGTCTGACGCGGTGGCGTTACGGGCGTCACATGACGTAACATTTGGTGGTTCGTGTTGCAGGTGGATCATCGCACGTTCCGTTCCCTGATATTGACCCCGAGGACGCGGACAGAACTGACGTCTCTCTGATCACAGGGGACTTGAGATCCGTTCGCTTTTCAGCCGCAGAGACCTCTGGAGAGAAGGCGGTGGGGACGGCCCTGGCACAGAGGAATGCAGAGACCACCCTGGCAGAGCTGGGACCGGCCGGTAAGGGATCCGTTTTATGTATCGGTTTTCTTATGTGAAATGTTGGAATTCCTGACAGCGCAGGGCTCTGGAGGTTCCGTTACCGGGTCTCTGGCGCCCTAGGCGGAGGAGGGATTTAGATGGCGCCGCCAAATAAAGTAAAGGGGTCTCTTCACTAATCGGCAAGTGAACAAAAACAGGAAGGATCACATAAGGGATCCCAACTTATTACAGGCATACCCCGCTTTAAGTACACTTACTTTACATACACTCGCGAGTAAGGACATACCTGCGAGTGTATGTAAAGTGCCTCACAAGTACTGTACAGACATTTTGCAGCCGCAGTAGAAGGAGCTGAAGCTCTGAGAGCATAGCCCGCCCTGTTCCAGTGTGCCCCTGACACCCCCACTACAGCCCCTGACACCCCCACTACAGCCCCTGACACCCCCACTACAGCCCCTGACACCCCACTACAGCCCCTGAGACCTCAACTACAGCCCCTGAGACCTCAACTACAGCCCCTGAGACCTCAACTACAGCCCCTGAGACCTCAACTACAGCCCCTGACCCCCCCACTACAGCCCCTGACCCCCCCACTACAGCCCCTGACCCCCCCCACTACAGCCCCTGACCCCCCCACTACAGCCCCTGAGACCTCAACTACAGCTCCTGACACCCCCACTACACTACAGCCCCTGACCCCCACTACACTACAGCCCCTGACCCCCCCACTACAGCCCCTGACCCCCCCACTACAGCCCCTGACCCCCCCACTACAGCCCCTGACCCCCCCACTACAGCGCCTGACACCCCCACTACACTACAGCCCCTGACCCCCTCACTACAGCCCCTGACCCCCTCACTACAGCCCCTGACCCCCCCACTACAGCCCCTGACCCCCCCACTACAGCCCCTGACCCCCCCACTACAGCCCCTGACCCCCCACTACAGCCCCTGACACCCCCACTACAGCCCCTGAGACCTCAACTACAGCTCCTGACACCCCCACTACACTACAGCCCCTGACCCCCCACTACAGCCCCTGACCCCGCACTACAGCTCCTGACCCCCCACTACAGCTCCTGACCCCCCACTACAGCCCCTGAGACCTCAACTACAGCTCCTGACACCCCCACTACACTACAGCCCCTGACCCCCCACTACAGCTCCTGACACCCCCCACTACAGCTCCTAACACCCCCCACTACAGCCCCTGACCCCCCACTACAGCTCCTGACACCCCCACTTCACCCTATAAGTGAAAAAAGGTATTGTTTCACTTTAAGTACATTTTCATTTTACATACATGCTCTGGTCCCATTGTGTACTTAAAAGTGGGGTATGCCTGTATACCATCACAAAGTACAATCTGCTTTGATCATCCCCTGAAGGAATTGTCACCGCCAATGACAGGTGGCGGCCACGTTCCGGGAGGACGCCATATGATGTCCACCCGGAACTACGAAAGTCCCGCCCAGCGGCCATAAAGCCCTTAAACAGCCCACTTCCTGTTTCTTGTCTGGTCATAAGCCTAAGCCTTTCATTTATACCTTAGATGGGTTCCCACACACTTCAGCTATGAATAAGCATCAATTTTTGATGTGAAACACGTCAGACATTCACCCCTGCATGTCTACTGTCTGTTTTCTGCTTGCTTTTGGACTTATGGATTACATTTCGGATTTTTATTTATTTTTGAAACTTAATAAATTGTTTATACAGAGTGCGGCAGTCCAGGGCTCTTTCCTTTCCTTATGATATCATGCACAGCTCTCTTACTCACTCTCGTGAGAGTTTACCAGGAAGGGAGGGAAGGGGGGGTGAGTCATAAGAGGGCCACTGAGAGCTGCAGGCGTGTCTGTGTAAATCCAGGAAGTGAACAGGCAGCAGCTTCAGCTGCCCCCAGTTAAAATGGCTTCAGCCAGACTCAGTGGAGGAAGATTTCTGCAGCATATTTGGCAAGTACAGAATCCCAGTATGTATAAAATAATATGCAAAGTGGTTGGAGGGAAGCTTCAGAATGGCAAAGATGTTTTTATTACAAATAATGTGAGCAGACTGCAGTTCCTCTTTAATTTGTGTCTCCCCTCCTCCCCCCCCCCCCCCCCCCAGCTTCGTTCCTGTCCTCCCGGAGTTGGCAGGGATTGGACAAGTCTCTGGGTCAGACCCCCGTGGTGAAAGCTGTAGAGGGACGCCGAGGAATTGCCATCGCTTATGAAGACGAAGCACCCAACTAAAAGGCGGCACATCTGGGTGACGTCACAGCGTGGCGCCGCTGCGCAGAGACATGGAGGTGCTGCAAAGCCGTTCAGCTTCCAAAGAGGGAAACGGGAAAGAAAAGGAGAAAATGTGCTCAACAGCCCGGAGCTGGTACTGAGCAGACCAGCCGATCCTACCGCGGGAGCGCTGACCAGTCCGCGGATTATTATATCGCGGGGTCTAGATATGGAGGACTCGCGTCTTCTGATGTTATCCTACAGATAATTTTCATTGCAGACTTTGCCGCCATTTTCTACTACCGTCACTGTGAGGAGCAGCGCGAAACAGCGTAAAGCAACTCTTATCCAAAGCAAATTAAATCTGCCATTGTATATGCACCATAGAAGGGCGATTTGTTATAAGTTGTTCAATAAGTGCGAAAAATACCTGTTGATCCCGCCAGAATTCTTGTTTTGTTCCTGTGCTCCACTCTTATCAGTTACAATGTACTCAGCTCTCCCTATGTTATAAAAATGAGAGGAGGAGGGGAGGTTTTCTGTAGTCTGGTCTTAGGGTGACAACATACTCCGCCTCCACACCCTGGGACAGGAAGTATGTTACTGGTGGGATCACAGAGTAAAAATAAAGGAAACTAATGCATCTACTACACTTGTGTTCTTTTTTACTGCTTTAATGCTTAAGTTTAGGTAAATAAAAAAAAAAAAGAAATGAAATTCTGCAGAAGGGGCGGTACTTCATTAAATAAGAAGAGTTCCTTACATTGGTGATCAGTGAGAAGAATGCTCTTTACATTGGTGGTCAGTGGGAAGAATGCTCTTTACATTGGTGATCAGTGGGAAGAATGTTCCTTACATTGGTGGTCAGTGGGAAGAATGTCCCTTACATTGGTGATCAGTGAGAAGAATGTTCCCTACATTGGTGATCAGTGGGAAGAATGCTCCTTACATTGGTGATCAGTGGGAAGAATGTCCCTTACATTGGTGATCAGTGGGAAGAATGTTCCTTACATTGGTGATCAGTGAGAAGAATGTTCCTTACATTGGTGATCAGTGAGAAGAATGTTCCTTACATTGGTGATCAGTGGGAAGAATGTTCCTTACATTGGTGATCAGTGGGAAGAATGTTCCTTACATTGGTGATCAGTGGGAAGAATGATCCTTACATTGGTGATCAGTGGGAAGAATGTTCCTTACATTGGTGATCAGTGAGAAGAATGTTCCTTACATTGGTGATCAGTGGGAAGAATGTTCCTTACATTAGTGATCAGTGGAAAGAATGTTCCTTACATTGGTGATCAGTGAGAAGAATGTTCCTTACATTGGTGATCAGTGAGAAGAATGTCCCTTACATTGGTGATCAGTGAGAAGAATGTCCCTTACATTGGTGATCAGTGGGAAGAATGTTCCTTACATTGGTGATCAGTGGGAAGAATGTTCCTTACATTGGTGATCAGTGAGAAGAATGTCCCTTACATTGGTGATCAGTGGAAAGAATGTTCCTTACATTGGTGATCAGTGGGAAGAATGTTCCTTACATTAGTGATCAGTGGAAAGAATGTTCCTTACATTGGTGATCAGTGAGAAGAATGTTCCTTACATTGGTGATCAGTGAGAAGAATGTTCCTTACATTGGTGATCAGTGAGAAGAATGTTCCTTACATTGGTGATCAGTGAGAAGAATGTCCCTTACATTGGTGATCAGTGGGAAGAATGTTCCTTACATTGGTGATCAGTGAGAAGAATGTTCCTTACATTGGTGATCAGTGGGAAGAATGTTCCTTACATTGGTGATCAGTGAGAAGAATGTTCCTTACATTGGTGATCAGTGAGAAGAATGTCCCTTACATTGGTGATCAGTGAGAAGAATGTCCCTTACATTGGTGATCAGTGGGAAGAATGTTCCTTACATTGGTGATCAGTGGGAAGAATGTTCCTTACATTGGTGATCAGTGAGAAGAATGTCCCTTACATTGGTGATCAGTGAGAAGAATGTCCCTTACATTGGTGATCAGTGAGAAGAATGTCCCTTACATTGGTGATCAGTGGGAAGAATGTTCCTTACATTGGTGGTCAGTGAGAAGAATGTTCCTTACATTGGTGATCAGTGAGAAGAATGTCCCTTACATTGGTGATCAGTGAGAAGAATGTCCCTTACATTGGTGATCAGTGAGAAGAATGTTCCTTACATTGGTGATCAGTGAGAAGAATGTTCCTTACATTGGTGATCAGTGGGAAGAATGTTCCTTACATTGGTGATCAGTGAGAAGAATGTTCCTTACATTGGTGATCAGTGAGAAGAATGTCCCTTACATTGGTGATCAGTGGGAAGAATGTTCCTTACATTGGTGATCAGTGAGAAGAATGTCCCTTACATTGGTGATCAGTGAGAAGAATGTCCCTTACATTGGTGATCAGTGAGAAGAATGTCCCTTACATTGGTGATCAGTGGGAAGAATGTTCCTTACATTGGTGGTCAGTGAGAAGAATGTTCCTTACATTGGTGATCAGTGAGAAGAATGTTCCTTACATTGGTGATCAGTGAGAAGAATGTCCCTTACATTGGTGATCAGTGAGAAGAATGTTCCTTACATTGGTGATCAGTGAGAAGAATGTTCCTTACATTGGTGATCAGTGAGAAGAATGTTCCTTACATTGGTGATCAGTGGGAAGAATGTCCCTTACATTGGTGATCAGTGGAAAGAATGTTCCTTACATTGGTGATCAGTGAGAAGAATGTTCCTTACATTGGTGATCAGTGGGAAGAATGTTCCTTACATTGGTGATCAGTGAGAAGAATGTTCCTTACATTGGTGATCAGTGGGAAGAATGTTCCTTACATTGGTGATCAGTGGGAAGAATGTTCCTTACATTGGTGATCAGTGGGAAGAATGTTCCTTACATTGGTGATCAGTGGGAAGAATGTTCCTTACATTGGTGATCAGTGGGAAGAATGTTCCTTACATTAGTGATCAGTGGAAAGAATGTTCCTTACATTGGTGATCAGTGAGAAGAATGTTCCTTACATTGGTGATCAGTGAGAAGAATGTTCCTTACATTGGTGATCAGTGAGAAGAATGTTCCTTACATTGGTGATCAGTGAGAAGAATGTCCCTTACATTGGTGATCAGTGAGAAGAATGTCCCTTACATTGGTGATCAGTGGGAAGAATGTTCCTTACATTGGTGATCAGTGGGAAGAATGTTCCTTACATTGGTGATCAGTGAGAAGAATGTCCCTTACATTGGTGATCAGTGAGAAGAATGTCCCTTACATTGGTGATCAGTGAGAAGAATGTCCCTTACATTGGTGATCAGTGGGAAGAATGTTCCTTACATTGGTGGTCAGTGAGAAGAATGTTCCTTACATTGGTGATCAGTGAGAAGAATGTTCCTTACATTGGTGATCAGTGAGAAGAATGTCCCTTACATTGGTGATCAGTGAGAAGAATGTCCCTTACATTGGTGATCAGTGAGAAGAATGTCCCTTACATTGGTGATCAGTGAGAAGAATGTTCCTTACATTGGTGATCAGTGAGAAGAATGTTCCTTACATTGGTGATCAGTGGGAAGAATGTTCCTTACATTGGTGATCAGTGAGAAGAATGTTCCTTACATTGGTGATCAGTGAGAAGAATGTCCCTTACATTGGTGATCAGTGAGAAGAATGTCCCTTACATTGGTGATCAGTGGGAAGAATGTTCCTTACATTGGTGATCAGTGGGAAGAATGTTCCTTACATTGGTGATCAGTGAGAAGAATGTCCCTTACATTGGTGATCAGTGAGAAGAATGTCCCTTACATTGGTGATCAGTGAGAAGAATGTCCCTTACATTGGTGATCAGTGGGAAGAATGTTCCTTACATTGGTGGTCAGTGAGAAGAATGTTCCTTACATTGGTGATCAGTGAGAAGAATGTTCCTTACATTGGTGATCAGTGAGAAGAATGTCCCTTACATTGGTGATCAGTGAGAAGAATGTCCCTTACATTGGTGATCAGTGAGAAGAATGTCCCTTACATTGGTGATCAGTGAGAAGAATGTTCCTTACATTGGTGATCAGTGAGAAGAATGTTCCTTACATTGGTGATCAGTGGGAAGAATGTTCCTTACATTGGTGATCAGTGAGAAGAATGTTCCTTACATTGGTGATCAGTGGGAAGAATGTTCCTTACATTGGTGATCAGTGGGAAGAATGTTCCTTACATTGGTGATCAGTGGGAAGAATGTTCCTTACATTAGTGATCAGTGGAAAGAATGTTCCTTACATTGGTGATCAGTGAGAAGAATGTTCCTTACATTGGTGATCAGTGGGAAGAATGTTCATTACATTGGTGATCAGTGAGAAGAATGTTCCTTACATTGGTGATCAGTGAGAAGAATGTTCCTTACATTGGTGATCAGTGAGAAGAATGTTCCTTACATTGGTGATCAGTGAGAAGAATGTTCCTTACATTGGTGATCAGTGGGAAGAATGTTCCTTACATTGGTGATCAGTGGGAAGAATGTTCCTTACATTGGTGATCAGTGAGAAGAATGCTCCTTACATTGGTGATCAGTGAGAAGAATGTCCCTTACATTGGTGATCAGTGGGAAGAATGTTCCTTACATTGGTGATCAGTGGGAAGAATGTTCCTTACATTGGTGATCAGTGGGAAGAATGTTCCTTACATTGGTGATCAGTGGGAAGAATGATCCTTACATTGGTGATCAGTGGGAAGAATGTTCCTTACATTGGTGATCAGTGGGAAGAATGTTCCTTACATTGGTGATCAGTGAGAAGAATGTCCCTTACATTGGTGATCAGTGGGAAGAATGTTCCTTACATTGGTGATCAGTGGGAAGAATGTTCCTTACATTGGTGATCAGTGAGAAGAATGTCCCTTACATTGGTGATCAGTGAGAAGAATGTCCCTTACATTGGTGATCAGTGAGAAGAATGTTCCTTACATTGGTGATCAGTGGGAAGAATGTTCCTTACATTGGTGATCAGTGGGAAGAATGTTCCTTACATTGGTGATCAGTGGGAAGAATGTTCCTTACATTAGTGATCAGTGGAAAGAATGTCCCTTACATTGGTGATCAGTGGGAAGAATGTTCCTTACATTGGTGATCAGTGAGAAGAATGTCCCTTACATTGGTGATTAGTGAGAAGAATGTCCCTTACATTGGTGATCAGTGAGAAGAATGTCCCTTACATTGGTGATCAGTGAGAAGAATGTCCCTTACATTGGTGATCAGTGAGAAGAATGTCCCTTACATTGGTGATCAGTGAGAAGAATGTTCCTTACATTGGTGATCAGTGAGAAGAATGTTCCTTACATTGGTGATCAGTGGGAAGAATGTTCCTTACATTGGTGATCAGTGGGAAGAATGTTCCTTACATTGGTGATCAGTGAGAAGAATGTTCCTTACATTGGTGATCAGTGGGAAGAATGTTCCTTACATTGGTGATCAGTGGGAAGAATGTTCCTTACATTGGTGATCAGTGGGAAGAATGTTCCTTACATTAGTGATCAGTGGAAAGAATGTTCCTTACATTGGTGATCAGTGAGAAGAATGTTCCTTACATTGGTGATCAGTGGGAAGAATGTTCCTTACATTGGTGATCAGTGAGAAGAATGTTCCTTACATTGGTGATCAGTGGGAAGAATGTTCCTTACATTGGTGATCAGTGAGAAGAATGTTCCTTACATTGGTGATCAGTGAGAAGAATGTTCCTTACATTGGTGATCAGTGAGAAGAATGTTCCTTACATTGGTGATCAGTGAGAAGAATGTTCCTTACATTGGTGATCAGTGGGAAGAATGTTCCTTACATTGGTGATCAGTGAGAAGAATGCTCCTTACATTGGTGATCAGTGAGAAGAATGTCCCTTACATTGGTGATCAGTGGGAAGAATGTTCCTTACATTGGTGATCAGTGGGAAGAATGTTCCTTACATTGGTGATCAGTGAGAAGAATGTTCCTTACATTGGTGATCAGTGGGAAGAATGTCCCTTACATTGGTGATCAGTGGAAAGAATGTTCCTTACATTGGTGATCAGTGAGAAGAATGTTCCTTACATTGGTGATCAGTGGGAAGAATGTTCCTTACATTGGTGATCAGTGAGAAGAATGTTCCTTACATTGGTGATCAGTGGGAAGAATGTTCCTTACATTGGTGATCAGTGGGAAGAATGTTCCTTACATTGGTGATCAGTGGGAAGAATGTTCCTTACATTGGTGATCAGTGGGAAGAATGTTCCTTACATTAGTGATCAGTGGAAAGAATGTTCCTTACATTGGTGATCAGTGAGAAGAATGTTCCTTACATTGGTGATCAGTGAGAAGAATGTTCCTTACATTGGTGATCAGTGAGAAGAATGTTCCTTACATTGGTGATCAGTGAGAAGAATGTCCCTTACATTGGTGATCAGTGAGAAGAATGTCCCTTACATTGGTGATCAGTGGGAAGAATGTTCCTTACATTGGTGATCAGTGGGAAGAATGTTCCTTACATTGGTGATCAGTGAGAAGAATGTCCCTTACATTGGTGATCAGTGAGAAGAATGTCCCTTACATTGGTGATCAGTGAGAAGAATGTCCCTTACATTGGTGATCAGTGGGAAGAATGTTCCTTACATTGGTGGTCAGTGAGAAGAATGTTCCTTACATTGGTGATCAGTGAGAAGAATGTTCCTTACATTGGTGATCAGTGAGAAGAATGTCCCTTACATTGGTGATCAGTGAGAAGAATGTCCCTTACATTGGTGATCAGTGAGAAGAATGTCCCTTACATTGGTGATCAGTGAGAAGAATGTTCCTTACATTGGTGATCAGTGAGAAGAATGTTCCTTACATTGGTGATCAGTGGGAAGAATGTTCCTTACATTGGTGATCAGTGAGAAGAATGTTCCTTACATTGGTGATCAGTGAGAAGAATGTCCCTTACATTGGTGATCAGTGAGAAGAATGTCCCTTACATTGGTGATCAGTGGGAAGAATGTTCCTTACATTGGTGATCAGTGGGAAGAATGTTCCTTACATTGGTGATCAGTGAGAAGAATGTCCCTTACATTGGTGATCAGTGAGAAGAATGTCCCTTACATTGGTGATCAGTGAGAAGAATGTCCCTTACATTGGTGATCAGTGGGAAGAATGTTCCTTACATTGGTGGTCAGTGAGAAGAATGTTCCTTACATTGGTGATCAGTGAGAAGAATGTTCCTTACATTGGTGATCAGTGAGAAGAATGTCCCTTACATTGGTGATCAGTGAGAAGAATGTCCCTTACATTGGTGATCAGTGAGAAGAATGTCCCTTACATTGGTGATCAGTGAGAAGAATGTTCCTTACATTGGTGATCAGTGAGAAGAATGTTCCTTACATTGGTGATCAGTGGGAAGAATGTTCCTTACATTGGTGATCAGTGAGAAGAATGTTCCTTACATTGGTGATCAGTGGGAAGAATGTTCCTTACATTGGTGATCAGTGGGAAGAATGTTCCTTACATTGGTGATCAGTGGGAAGAATGTTCCTTACATTAGTGATCAGTGGAAAGAATGTTCCTTACATTGGTGATCAGTGAGAAGAATGTTCCTTACATTGGTGATCAGTGGGAAGAATGTTCATTACATTGGTGATCAGTGAGAAGAATGTTCCTTACATTGGTGATCAGTGAGAAGAATGTTCCTTACATTGGTGATCAGTGAGAAGAATGTTCCTTACATTGGTGATCAGTGAGAAGAATGTTCCTTACATTGGTGATCAGTGGGAAGAATGTTCCTTACATTGGTGATCAGTGGGAAGAATGTTCCTTACATTGGTGATCAGTGAGAAGAATGCTCCTTACATTGGTGATCAGTGAGAAGAATGTCCCTTACATTGGTGATCAGTGGGAAGAATGTTCCTTACATTGGTGATCAGTGGGAAGAATGTTCCTTACATTGGTGATCAGTGGGAAGAATGTTCCTTACATTGGTGATCAGTGGGAAGAATGATCCTTACATTGGTGATCAGTGGGAAGAATGTTCCTTACATTGGTGATCAGTGGGAAGAATGTTCCTTACATTGGTGATCAGTGAGAAGAATGTCCCTTACATTGGTGATCAGTGGGAAGAATGTTCCTTACATTGGTGATCAGTGGGAAGAATGTTCCTTACATTGGTGATCAGTGAGAAGAATGTCCCTTACATTGGTGATCAGTGAGAAGAATGTCCCTTACATTGGTGATCAGTGAGAAGAATGTTCCTTACATTGGTGATCAGTGGGAAGAATGTTCCTTACATTGGTGATCAGTGGGAAGAATGTTCCTTACATTGGTGATCAGTGGGAAGAATGTTCCTTACATTAGTGATCAGTGGAAAGAATGTCCCTTACATTGGTGATCAGTGGGAAGAATGTTCCTTACATTGGTGATCAGTGAGAAGAATGTCCCTTACATTGGTGATTAGTGAGAAGAATGTCCCTTACATTGGTGATCAGTGAGAAGAATGTCCCTTACATTGGTGATCAGTGAGAAGAATGTCCCTTACATTGGTGATCAGTGAGAAGAATGTCCCTTACATTGGTGATCAGTGAGAAGAATGTTCCTTACATTGGTGATCAGTGAGAAGAATGTTCCTTACATTGGTGATCAGTGGGAAGAATGTTCCTTACATTGGTGATCAGTGGGAAGAATGTTCCTTACATTGGTGATCAGTGAGAAGAATGTTCCTTACATTGGTGATCAGTGGGAAGAATGTTCCTTACATTGGTGATCAGTGGGAAGAATGTTCCTTACATTGGTGATCAGTGGGAAGAATGTTCCTTACATTAGTGATCAGTGGAAAGAATGTTCCTTACATTGGTGATCAGTGAGAAGAATGTTCCTTACATTGGTGATCAGTGGGAAGAATGTTCCTTACATTGGTGATCAGTGAGAAGAATGTTCCTTACATTGGTGATCAGTGAGAAGAATGTTCCTTACATTGGTGATCAGTGAGAAGAATGTTCCTTACATTGGTGATCAGTGAGAAGAATGTTCCTTACATTGGTGATCAGTGGGAAGAATGTTCCTTACATTGGTGATCAGTGAGAAGAATGCTCCTTACATTGGTGATCAGTGAGAAGAATGTCCCTTACATTGGTGATCAGTGGGAAGAATGTTCCTTACATTGGTGATCAGTGGGAAGAATGTTCCTTACATTGGTGATCAGTGGGAAGAATGTTCCTTACATTGGTGATCAGTGGGAAGAATGTTCCTTACATTGGTGATCAGTGGGAAGAATGATCCTTACATTGGTGATCAGTGGGAAGAATGTTCCTTACATTGGTGATCAGTTTGAAGAATGTTCCTTACATTGGTGATCAGTGGGAAGAATGATCCTTACATTGGTGATCAGTGAGAAGAATGTTCCTTACATTGGTGATCAGTGAGAAGAATGTTCCTTACATTGGTGATCAGTGAGAAGAATGTTCCTTACATTGGTGATCAGTGAGAAGAATGTTCCTTACATTGGTGATCAGTGAGAAGAATGTTCCTTACATTGGTGATCAGTGGGAAGAATGTTCCTTACATTGGTGATCAGTGAGAAGAATGTTCCTTACATTGGTGATCAGTGAGAAGAATGTTCCTTACATTGGTGATCAGTGGGAAGAATGTTCCTTACATTGGTGATCAGTGAGAAGAATGCTCCTTACATTGGTGATCAGTGAGAAGAATGTCCCTTACATTGGTGATCAGTGGGAAGAATGTTCCTTACATTGGTGATCAGTGGGAAGAATGTTCCTTACATTGGTGGTCAGTGGGAAGAATGTCCCTTACATTGGTGATCAGTGGGAAGAATGTCCCTTACATTGGTGATCAGTGAGAAGAATGTTCCTTACATTGGTGATCAGTGAGAAGAATGTTCCTTACATTGGTGATCAGTGGGAAGAATGTTCCTTACATTGGTGATCAGTGGGAAGAATGTTCCTTACATTGGTGATCAGTGAGAAGAATGTTCCTTACATTGGTGATCAGTGGGAAGAATGTTCCTTACATTGGTGATCAGTGGGAAGAATGTTCCTTACATTGGTGATCAGTGGGAAGAATGTTCCTTACATTAGTGATCAGTGGAAAGAATGTTCCTTACATTGGTGATCAGTGAGAAGAATGTTCCTTACATTGGTGATCAGTGGGAAGAATGTTCCTTACATTGGTGATCAGTGAGAAGAATGTTCCTTACATTGGTGATCAGTGAGAAGAATGTTCCTTACATTGGTGATCAGTGAGAAGAATGTTCCTTACATTGGTGATCAGTGAGAAGAATGTTCCTTACATTGGTGATCAGTGGGAAGAATGTTCCTTACATTGGTGATCAGTGAGAAGAATGCTCCTTACATTGGTGATCAGTGAGAAGAATGTCCCTTACATTGGTGATCAGTGGGAAGAATGTTCCTTACATTGGTGATCAGTGGGAAGAATGTTCCTTACATTGGTGATCAGTGGGAAGAATGTTCCTTACATTGGTGATCAGTGGGAAGAATGTTCCTTACATTGGTGATCAGTGGGAAGAATGATCCTTACATTGGTGATCAGTGGGAAGAATGTTCCTTACATTGGTGATCAGTTTGAAGAATGTTCCTTACATTGGTGATCAGTGGGAAGAATGATCCTTACATTGGTGATCAGTGAGAAGAATGTTCCTTACATTGGTGATCAGTGAGAAGAATGTTCCTTACATTGGTGATCAGTGAGAAGAATGTTCCTTACATTGGTGATCAGTGAGAAGAATGTTCCTTACATTGGTGATCAGTGAGAAGAATGTTCCTTACATTGGTGATCAGTGGGAAGAATGTTCCTTACATTGGTGATCAGTGAGAAGAATGTTCCTTACATTGGTGATCAGTGAGAAGAATGTTCCTTACATTGGTGATCAGTGGGAAGAATGTTCCTTACATTGGTGATCAGTGAGAAGAATGCTCCTTACATTGGTGATCAGTGAGAAGAATGTCCCTTACATTGGTGATCAGTGGGAAGAATGTTCCTTACATTGGTGATCAGTGGGAAGAATGTTCCTTACATTGGTGGTCAGTGGGAAGAATGTCCCTTACATTGGTGATCAGTGGGAAGAATGTCCCTTACATTGGTGATCAGTGAGAAGAATGTCCCTTACATTGGTGATCAGTGGGAAGAATGTTCCTTACATTGGTGATCAGTGGGAAGAATGTTCCTTACATTGGTGATCAGTGAGAAGAATGTTCCTTACATTGGTGATCAGTGGGAAGAATGTTCCTTACATTGGTGATCAGTGGGAAGAATGTTCCTTACATTGGTGATCAGTGGGAAGAATGTTCCTTACATTGGTGATCAGTGGGAAGAATGATCCTTACATTGGTGATCAGTGGGAAGAATGTTCCTTACATTGGTGATCAGTGGGAAGAATGTTCCTTACATTGGTGATCAGTGGGAAGAATGTCCCTTACATTGGTGATCAGTGAGAAGAATGTTCCTTACATTGGTGATCAGTGAGAAGAATGTCCCTTACATTGGTGATCAGTGGGAAGAATGTTCCTTACATTGGTGATCAGTGAGAAGAATGTTCCTTACATTGGTGATCAGTGGGAAGAATGTTCCTTACATTGGTGATCAGTGAGAAGAATGTTCCTTACATTGGTGATCAGTGAGAAGAATGTTCCTTACATTGGTGATCAGTGAGAAGAATGTCCCTTACATTGGTGATCAGTGGGAAGAATGTTCCTTACATTGGTGATCAGTGAGAAGAATGTTCCTTACATTGGTGATCAGTGGGAAGAATGTTCCTTACATTGGTGATCAGTGAGAAGAATGTCCCTTACATTGGTGATCAGTGAGAAGAATGTTCCTTACATTGGTGATCAGTGAGAAGAATGTTCCTTACATTGGTGATCAGTGAGAAGAATGTTCCTTACATTGGTGATCAGTGGGAAGAATGTTCCTTACATTGGTGATCAGTGGGAAGAATGTTCCTTACATTGGTGATCAGTGGGAAGAAGGTTCCTTACATTGGTGATCAGTGGGAAGAAGGTTCCTTACATTGGTGATCAGTAGGAAGAATGATCCTTACATTGGTGATCAGTGGGAAGAATGTCCCTTACATTGGTGATCAGTGAGAAGAATGTTCCTTACATTGGTGATCAGTGAGAAGAATGTTCCTTACATTGGTGATCAGTGAGAAGAATGTTCCTTACATTGGTGATCAGTGGGAAGAATGTTCCTTACATTGGTGATCAGTGGGAAGAATGTTCCTTACATTGGTGATCAGTGAGAAGAATGTTCCTTACATTGGTGATCAGTGGGAAGAATGTTCCTTACATTGGTGATCAGTGAGAAGAATGTTCCTTACATTGGTGATCAGTGAGAAGAATGTTCCTTACATTGGTGATCAGTGAGAAGAATGTTCCTTACATTGGTGATCAGTGGGAAGAATGTTCCTTACATTGGTGATCAGTGGGAAGAATGTTCCTTACATTGGTGATCAGTGGGAAGAAGGTTCCTTACATTGGTGATCAGTGGGAAGAATGTTCCTTACATTGGTGATCAGTAGGAAGAATGTTCCTTACATTGGTGATCAGTGGGAAGAATGTTCCTTACATTGGTGATCAGTGGGAAGAATGTCCCTTACATTGGTGATCAGTGAGAAGAATGTCCCTTACATTGGTGATCAGTGGGAAGAATGTTCCTTACATTGGTGATCAGTGGGAAGAATGTTCCTTACATTGGTGATCAGTGGGAAGAATGTTCCTTACATTGTTGATCAGTGGGAAGAATGTTCCTTACATTGGTGATCAGTGAGAAGAATGTTCCTTACATTGGTGATCAGTGGGAAGAATGTTCCTTACATTGGTGATCAGTGGGAAGAATGTTCCTTACATTGGTGATCAGTGGGAAGAATGTTCCTTACATTGGGGATCAGTGAGAAGAATGTTCCTTACATTGGTGATCAGTGAGAAGAATGTTCCTTACATTGGTGATCAGTGGGAAGAATGTTCCTTACATTGGTGATCAGTGGGAAGAATGTTCCTTACATTGGTGATCAGTGGGAAGAATGTTCCTTACATTGGTGATCAGTGGGAAGAATGTCCCTTACATTGGTGATCAGTGGGAAGAATGTCCCTTACATTGGTGATCAGTGGGAAGAATGTTCCTTACATTGGTGATCAGTGAGAAGAATGTTCCTTACATTGGTGATCAGTGGGAAGAATGTTCCTTACATTGGTGATTAGTGAGAAGAATGTCCCTTACATTGGTGATCAGTGGGAAGAATGTCCCTTACATTGGTGATCAGTGAGAAGAATGTTTCTTACATTGGTGATCAGTGGGAAGAATGTCCCTTACATTGGTGATCAGTGGGAAGAATGTTCCTTACATTGGTGGTCAGTGGGAAGAATGTCCCTTACATTGGTGATCAGTGAGAAGAATGTCCCTTACATTGGTGATCAGTGGGAAGAATGTCCCTTACATTGGTGATCAGTGAGAAGAATGTTCCTTACATTGGTGATCAGTGGGAAGAATGTTCCTTACATTGTTGATCAGTGAGAAGAATGTTCCTTACATTGGTGATCAGTGGGAAGAATGTTCCTTACATTGGTGATCAGTGGGAAGAATGTTCCTTACATTGTTGATCAGTGAGAAGAATGTTCCTTACATTGGTGATCAGTGGGAAGAATGTTCCTTACATTGGTGATCAGTGGGAAGAATGTTCCTTACATTGGTGATCAGTGAGAAGAATGTCCCTTACATTGGTGATCAGTGGGAAGAATGTTCCTTACATTGGTGATCAGTGGGAAGAATGTTCCTTACATTGGTGATCAGTGGGAAGAATGTCCCTTACATTGGTGATCAGTGAGAAGAATGTTCCTTACATTGGTGATCAGTGGGAAGAATGTTCCTTACATTGGTGATCAGTGAGAAGAATGTTCCTTACATTGGTGATCAGTGGGAAGAATGTTCCTTACATTGGTGATCAGTGGGAAGAATGTTCCTTACATTGGTGATCAGTGAGAAGAATGTTCCTTACATTTGTGATCAGTGGGAAGAATGTTCCTTACATTGGTGATCAGTGAGAAGAATGTTCCTTACATTGGTGATCAGTGGGAAGAATGTTCCTTACATTGGTGATCAGTGGGAAGAATGTTCCTTACATTGGTGATCAGTGGGAAGAATGTCCCTTACATTGGGGATCAGTGGGAAGAATGTCCCTTACATTGGTGATCAGTGGGAAGAATGTCCCTTACATTGGTGATCAGTGGGAAGAATGTTCCTTACATTGGTGATCAGTGAGAAGAATGTTCCTTACATTGGTGATCAGTGGGAAGAATGTTCCTTACATTGGTGATCAGTGAGAAGAATGTTCCTTGCATTGGTGATCAGTGAGAAGAATGTTCCTTACATTGGTGATCAGTGAGAAGAATGTCCCTTACATTGGTGATCAGTGAGAAGAATGTTCCTTACATTGGTGATCAGTGGGAAGAATGTTCCTTACATTGGTGATCAGTGAGAAGAATGTTCCTTACATTGGTGATCAGTGGGAAGAATGTTCCTTACATTGGTGATCAGTGAGAAGAATGTTCCTTACATTGGTGATCAGTGAGAAGAATGTTCCTTACATTGGTGATCAGTGAGAAGAATGTCCCTTACATTAGTGATCAGTGGGAAGAATGTTCCTTACATTGGTGATCAGTGAGAAGAATGTTCCTTACATTGGTGATCAGTGAGAAGAATGTTCCTTACATTGGTGATCAGTGAGAAGAATGTTCCTTACATTGGTGATCAGTGGGAAGAATGTTCCTTACATTGGTGATCAGTGAGAAGAATGTTCCTTACATTGGTGATCAGTGGGAAGAATGTCCCTTACATTGGTGATCAGTGGGAAGAATGTTCCTTACATTGGTGATCAGTGGGAAGAATGTTCCTTACATTGGTGATCAGTGGGAAGAATGTCCCTTACATTGGTGATCAGTGGGAAGAATGTTCCTTACATTGGTGATCAGTGGGAAGAATGTTCCTTACATTGGTGATCAGTGGGAAGAATGTCCCTTACATTGGTGATCAGTGAGAAGAATGTTCCTTACATTGGTGATCAGTGGGGAAGAATGTTCCTTACATTGGTGATCAGTGGGAAGAATGTCCCTTACATTGGTGATCAGTGGGAAGAATGTTCCTTACATTGGTGATCAGTGGGAAGAATGTCCCTTACATTGGTGATCAGTGGGAAGAATGTTCCTTACATTGGTGATCAGTGGGAAGAATGTTCCTTACATTGGTGATCAGTGGGAAGAATGTCCCTTACATTGGTGATCAGTGAGAAGAATGTTCCTTACATTGGTGATCAGTGAGAAGAATGCTCCTTACATTGGTGATCAGTGGTAAGAATGTTCCTTACATTGGTGATCAGTGGGAAGAATGTTCCTTACATTGGTGATCAGTGGGAAGAATGCTCCTTACATTGGTGATCAGTGGGAAGAATGTTCCTTAAATTGGTGATCAGTGGGAAGAATGTTCCTTACATTGGTGATCAGTGGGAAGAATGTTCCTTACATTGGTGATCAGTGGGAAGAATGTTCCTTACATTGGTGATCAGTGGGAAGAATGTTCCTTGCATTGGTGATCAGTGGGAAGAATGTTCCTTACATTGGTGATCAGTGGGAAGAATGTTCCTTACATTGGTGATTAGTGAGAAGAATGTTCCTTACATTGGTGATCAGTGGGAAGAATTTTCCTTACATTGGTGATCAGTGGGAAGAATGTTCCTTACATTGGTGATCAGTGGGAAGAATGTTCCTTACATTGGTGATCAGTGGGAAGAATGTTCCTTACATTGGTGATCAGTGAGAAGAATGTCCCTTACATTGGTGATCAGTGAGAAGAATGTTCCTTACATTGGTGATCAGTGAGAAGAATGTTCCTTACATTGGTGATCAGTGAGAAGAATGTCCCTTACATTGGTGATCAGTGGGAAGAATGTTCCTTACATTGGTGATCAGTGAGAAGAATGTCCCTTACATTGGTGATCAGTGGGAAGAATGTTCCTTACATTGGTGATCAGTGGGAAGAATGTCCCTTACATTGGTGATCAGTGAGAAGAATGTCCCTTACATTGGTGATCAGTGGGAAGAATGTCCCTTACATTGGTGATCAGTGAGAAGAATGTCCCTTACATTGGTGATCAGTGGGAAGAATGTTCCTTACATTGGTGATCAGTGAGAAGAATGTCCCTTACATTGGTGATCAGTGAGAAGAATGTTCCTTACATTGGTGATCAGTGAGAAGAATGTCCCTTACATTGGTGATCAGTGGGAAGAATGTTCCTTACATTGGTGATCAGTGAGAAGAATGTTCCTTACATTGGTGATCAGTGGGAAGAATGTTCCTTACATTGGTGATCAGTGAGAAGAATGTCCCTTACATTGGTGATCAGTGGGAAGAATGTCCCTTACATTGGTGATCAGTGGGAAGAATGTTCCTTACATTGGTGATCAGTGAGAAGAATGTCCCTTACATTGGTGATCAGTGGGAAGAATGTTCCTTACATTGGTGATCAGTGAGAAGAATGTTCCTTACATTGGTGATCAGTGGGAAGAATGTTCCTTACATTGGTGATCAGTGAGAAGAATGTCCCTTACATTGGTGATCAGTGGGAAGAATGTCCCTTACATTGGTGATCAGTGGGAAGAATGTTCCTTACATTGGTGATCAGTGAGAAGAATGTCCCTTACATTGGTGATCAGTGGGAAGAATGTTCCTTACATTGGTGATCAGTGAGAAGAATGTTCCTTACATTGGTGATCAGTGGGAAGAATGTCCCTTACATTGGTGATCAGTGAGAAGAATGTCCCTTACACATTGGGGATCAGTGGGAAGAATGTTCCTTACATTGGTGGTCAGTGGGAAGAATGTTTCTTACATTGGTGCTCAGTGGGAAGAATGTTCCTTACATTGGTGATCAGTGGGAAGAATGTTCCTTACATTGGTGGTCAGTGGGAAGAATGTTTCTTACATTGGTGCTCAGTGGGAAGAATGTCCCTTACATTGGTGATCAGTGAGAAGAATGTCCCTTACATTGGTGATCAGTGGGAAGAATGCTCCTTACATTGTTGATCAGTGGGAAGAATGTCCCTTACATTGGTGATCAGTGGGAAGAATGTCCCTTACATTGGTGATCAGTGGGAAGAATGTCCCTTACATTGGTGATCGGTGAGAAGAATGTCCCTTACATTGTTGATCAGTGGGAAGAATGTCCCTTACATTGGTGATCAGTGGGAAGAATGTTCCTTACATTGGTGGTCAGTGGGAAGAATGTTCCTTACATTGGTGGTCAGTGGGAAGAATGTTTCTTACATTGGTGCTCAGTGGGAAGAATGTTCCTTACATTGGTGATCAGTGGGAAGAATGTTCCTTACATTGGTGATCAGTGGGAAGAATGTTCCTTACATTGGTGATCAGTGGGAAGAATGTTCCTTACATTGGTGATCAGTGGGAAGAATGTCCCTTACATTGGTGATCAGTGAGAAGAATGTTCCTTACATTGGTGATCAGTGGGAAGAATGTCCCTTACATTGGTGATCAGTGAGAAGAATGTCCCTTACATTGGTGATCAGTGGGAAGAATGTTCCTTACATTGTTGATCAGTGAGAAGAATGTTCCTTACATTGGTGATCAGTGGGAAGAATGTTCCTTACATTGGTGATCAGTGGGAAGAATGTTCCTTACATTGGTGATCGGTGAGAAGAATGTTCCTTACATTGGTGATCGGTGAGAAGAATGTTCCTTACATTGGTGATCAGTGGGAAGAATGTTCCTTACATTGGTGATCAGTGGAAAGAATGTTCCTTACATTGGTGATCAGTGGGAAGAATGTCCCTTACATTGGTGATCAGTGGGAAGAATGTTCCTTACATTGTTGATCAGTGAGAAGAATGTCCCTTACATTGGTGATCAGTGGGAAGAATGTTCCTTACATTGGTGATCAGTGGGAAGAATGTTCCTTACATTGGTGATCAGTGAGAAGAATGTTCCTTACATTGGTGATCAGTGGGAAGAATGTTCCTTACATTGGTGATCAGTGGGAAGAATGTTCCTTACATTGGTGATCAGTGAGAAGAATGTTCCTTACATTGGTGATCAGTGGGAAGAATGTCCCTTACATTGGTGATCAGTGGGAAGAATGTTCCTTACATTGGTGATCAGTGGGAAGAATGTTCCTTACATTGGTGATCAGTGGGAAGAATGTCCCTTACATTGGGGATCAGTGGGAAGAATGTCCCTTACATTGGTGATCAGTGGGAAGAATGTTCCTTACATTGGTGATCAGTGAGAAGAATGTTCCTTACATTGGTGATCAGTGGGAAGAATGTTCCTTACATTGGTGATCAGTGAGAAGAATGTTCCTTACATTGGTGATCAGTGGGAAGAATGTTCCTTACATTGGTGATCAGTGAGAAGAATGTTCCTTACATTGGTGATCAGTGGGAAGAATGTTCCTTACATTGGTGATCAGTGAGAAGAATGTTCCTTGCATTGGTGATCAGTGAGAAGAATGTTCCTTACATTGGTGATCAGTGAGAAGAATGTCCCTTACATTGGTGATCAGTCAGAAGAATGTTCCTTACATTGGTGATCAGTGGGAAGAATGTTCCTTACATTGGTGATCAGTGAGAAGAATGTTCCTTACATTGGTGATCAGTGGGAAGAATGTTCCTTACATTGGTGATCAGTGAGAAGAATGTTCCTTACATTGGTGATCAGTGAGAAGAATGTTCCTTACATTGGTGATCAGTGAGAAGAATGTCCCTTACATTAGTGATCAGTGGGAAGAATGTTCCTTACATTGGTGATCAGTGAGAAGAATGTTCCTTACATTGGTGATCAGTGAGAAGAATGTCCCTTACATTGGTGATCAGTGGGAAGAATGCTCCTTACATTGTTGATCAGTGGGAAGAATGTCCCTTACATTGGTGATCAGTGGGAAGAATGTCCCTTACATTGGGGATCGGTGAGAAGAATGTCCCTTACATTGTTGATCAGTGGGAAGAATGTCCCTTACATTGGTGATCAGTGGGAAGAATGTTCCTTACATTGGTGGTCAGTGGGAAGAATGTTCCTTACATTGGTGGTCAGTGGGAAGAATGTTTCTTACATTGGTGCTCAGTGGGAAGAATGTTCCTTACATTGGTGATAAGTGGGAAGAATGTCCCTTACATTGGTGATCAGTGGGAAGAATGTTCCTTACATTGGTGATCAGTGGGAAGAATGTTCCTTACATTGGTGATCAGTGGGAAGAATGTCCCTTACATTGGTGATCAGTGAGAAGAATGTTCCTTACATTGGTGATCAGTGGGAAGAATGTCCCTTACATTGGTGATCAGTGAGAAGAATGTCCCTTACATTGGTGATCAGTGGGAAGAATGTTCCTTACATTGTTGATCAGTGAGAAGAATGTTCCTTACATTGGTGATCAGTGGGAAGAATGTTCCTTACATTGGTGATCAGTGGGAAGAATGTTCCTTACATTGGTGATCGGTGAGAAGAATGTTCCTTACATTGGTGATCGGTGAGAAGAATGTTCCTTACATTGGTGATCAGTGGGAAGAATGTTCCTTACATTGGTGATCAGTGGGAAGAATGTTCCTTACATTGGTGATCAGTGAGAAGAATGTTCCTTACATTGGTGATCAGTGGGAAGAATGTTCCTTACATTGGTGATCAGTGGGAAGAATGTTCCTTACATTGGTGATCAGTGAGAAGAATGTTCCTTACATTGGTGATCAGTGGGAAGAATGTTCCTTACATTGGTGATCAGTGAGAAGAATGTTCCTTACATTGGTGATCAGTGAGAAGAATGTCCCTTACATTGGTGATCAGTGGGAAGAATGTTCCTTACATTGGTGATCAGTGAGAAGAATGTTCCTTACATTGGTGATCAGTGAGAAGAATGTTCCTTACATTGGTGATCAGTGGGAAGAATGTTCCTTACATTGGTGATCAGTGGGAAGAATGTCCCTTACATTGGTGATCAGTGGGAAGAATGTTCCTTACATTGGTGATCAGTGGGAAGAATGTTCCTTACATTGGTGATCAGTGGGAAGAATGTTCCTTACATTGGTGATCAGTGGGAAGAATGTTCCTTACATTAGTGATCAGTGGGAAGAATGTTCCTTACATTGGTGATCAGTGAGAAGAATGTCCCTTACATTGGTGATCAGTGGGAAGAATGTTCCTTACATTGGTGATCAGTGAGAAGAATGTTCCTTACATTGGTGATCAGTGGGAAGAATGTTCCTTACATTGGTGATCAGTGAGAAGAATGTCCCTTACATTGGTGATCAGTGGGAAGAATGTTCCTTACATTGGTGATCAGTGAGAAGAATGTCCCTTACATTGGTGATCAGTGGGAAGAATGTTCCTTACATTGGTGATCAGTGAGAAGAATGTCCCTTACATTGGTGATCAGTGAGAAGAATGTCCCTTACATTGGTGATCAGTGGGAAGAATGTCCCTTACATTGGTGATCAGTGGGAAGAATGTTCCTTACATTGGTGATCAGTGAGAAGAATGTCCCTTACATTGGTGATCAGTGGGAAGAATGTTCCTTACATTGGTGATCAGTGAGAAGAATGTTCCTTACATTGGTGGTCAGTGGGAAGAATGTTCCTTACATTGGTGGTCAGTGGGAAGAATGTTTCTTACATTGGTGCTCAGTGGGAAGAATGTCCCTTACATTGGTGATCAGTGAGAAGAATGTCCCTTACATTGGTGATCAGTGGGAAGAATGTTCCTTACATTGTTGATCAGTGAGAAGAATGTTCCTTACATTGGTGATCAGTGGGAAGAATGTTCCTTACATTGGTGATCAGTGGGAAGAATGTTCCTTACATTGGTGATCGGTGAGAAGAATGTTCCTTACATTGGTGATCGGTGAGAAGAATGTTCCTTACATTGGTGATCAGTGGGAAGAATGTTCCTTACATTGGTGATCAGTGGAAAGAATGTCCCTTACATTTGTGATCAGTGAGAAGAATGTTCCTTACATTGGTAATCGGTGAGAAGAATGTTCCTTACATTGGTGATCAGTGGGAAGAATGTTCCTTACATTGGTGATCAGTGGGAAGAATGTCCCTTACATTGGTGATCAGTGGGAAGAATGTTCCTTACATTGTTGATCAGTGAGAAGAATGTCCCTTACATTGGTGATCAGTGGGAAGAATGTTCCTTACATTGGTGATCAGTGGGAAGAATGTTCCTTACATTGGTGATCAGTGAGAAGAATGTTCCTTACATTGGTGATCAGTGGGAAGAATGTTCCTTACATTGGTGATCAGTGGGAAGAATGTTCCTTACATTGGTGATCAGTGAGAAGAATGTTCCTTACATTGGTGATCAGTGGGAAGAATGTTCCTTACATTGGTGATCAGTGGGAAGAATGTTCCTTACATTGGTGATCAGTGGGAAGAATGTCCCTTACATTGGGGATCAGTGGGAAGAATGTCCCTTACATTGGTGATCAGTGGGAAGAATGTCCCTTACATTGGTGATCAGTGGGAAGAATGTTCCTTACATTGGTGATCAGTGAGAAGAATGTTCCTTACATTGGTGATCAGTGGGAAGAATGTTCCTTACATTGGTGATCAGTGAGAAGAATGTTCCTTACATTGGTGATCAGTGGGAAGAATGTTCCTTACATTGGTGATCAGTGAGAAGAATGTTCCTTACATTGGTGATCAGTGGGAAGAATGTTCCTTACATTGGTGATCAGTGAGAAGAATGTTCCTTGCATTGGTGATCAGTGAGAAGAATGTTCCTTACATTGGTGATCAGTGAGAAGAATGTCCCTTACATTGGTGATCAGTCAGAAGAATGTTCCTTACATTGGTGATCAGTGGGAAGAATGTTCCTTACATTGGTGATCAGTGAGAAGAATGTTCCTTACATTGGTGATCAGTGGGAAGAATGTTCCTTACATTGGTGATCAGTGAGAAGAATGTTCCTTACATTGGTGATCAGTGAGAAGAATGTTCCTTACATTGGTGATCAGTGAGAAGAATGTCCCTTACATTAGTGATCAGTGGGAAGAATGTTCCTTACATTGGTGATCAGTGAGAAGAATGTTCCTTACATTGGTGATCAGTGAGAAGAATGTTCCTTACATTGGTGATCAGTGAGAAGAATGTTCCTTACATTGGTGATCAGTGGGAAGAATGCTCCTTACATTGGTGATCAGTGGGAAGAATGTCCCTTACATTGGTGATCAGTGGGAAGAATGTTCCTTACATTGGTGATCAGTGGGAAGAATGTTCCTTACATTGGTGATCAGTGAGAAGAATGTTCCTTACATTGGTGATCAGTGAGAAGAATGTTCCTTACATTGGTGATCAGTGGGAAGAATGTCCCTTACTTTGGTGATCAGTGGGAAGAATGTTCCTTACATTGGTGATCAGTGGGAAGAATGTTCCTTACATTGGTGATCAGTGGGAAGAATGTTCCTTACATTGGTGATCAGTGGGAAGAATGTTCCTTACATTAGTGATCAGTGGGAAGAATGTTCCTTACATTGGTGATCAGTGAGAAGAATGTCCCTTACATTGGTGATCAGTGGGAAGAATGTTCCTTACATTGGTGATCAGTGAGAAGAATGTTCCTTACATTGGTGATCAGTGGGAAGAATGTTCCTTACATTGGTGATCAGTGAGAAGAATGTCCCTTACATTGGTGATCAGTGGGAAGAATGTCCCTTACATTGGTGATCAGTGGGAAGAATGTTCCTTACATTGGTGATCAGTGAGAAGAATGTCCCTTACATTGGTGATCAGTGGGAAGAATGTTCCTTACATTGGTGATCAGTGGGAAGAATGTCCCTTACATTGGTGATCAGTGGGAAGAATGTTCCTTACATTGGTGATCAGTGAGAAAAATGTTCCTTACATTGGTGATCAGTGGGAAGAATGTTCCTTACATTGGTGATCAGTGGGAAGAATGTTCCTTACATTGGTGATCAGTGAGAAGAATGTCCCTTACATTGGTGATCAGTGGGAAGAATGTTCCTTACATTGGTGATTAGTGAGAAGAATG
The DNA here is from genome assembly GCA_029206835.1 of Rana muscosa. NCBI lineage: Eukaryota > Metazoa > Chordata > Amphibia > Anura > Ranidae > Rana > Rana muscosa. The sequence continues at coordinate 11,262,295 of CM055120.1, forward strand.
TTCCTTACATTGGTGATCAGTGGGAAGAATTTTCCTTACATTGGTGATCAGTGGGAAGAATGTTCCTTACATTGGTGATCAGTGGGAAGAATGTTCCTTACATTGGTGATCAGTGGGAAGAATGTCCCTTACATTGGTGATTAGTGAGAAGAATGTTCCTTACATTGGTGATCAGTGGGAAGAATGTTCCTTACATTGGTGATCAGTGGGAAGAATGTTCCTTACATTGGTGATCAGTGGGAAGAATGTTCCTTACATTGGTGATCAGTGAGAAGAATGTCCCTTACATTGGAGGTCAGTGGGAAGAATGTTCCTTACATTGGTGATCAGTGGGAAGAATGTTCCTTACATTGGTGATCAGTGAGAAGAATGTCCCTTACATTGGTGATCAGTGGGAACAATGTTCCTTACATTGGTGATTAGTGAGAAGAATGTTCCTTACATTGGTGATCAGTGGGAAGAATTTTCCTTACATTGGTGATCAGTGGGAAGAATGTTCCTTACATTGGTGATCAGTGGGAAGAATGTTCCTTACATTGGTGATCAGTGGGAAGAATGTCCCTTACATTGGTGATCAGTGGGAAGAATGTCCCTTACATTGGTGATCAGTGGGAAGAATGTTCCTTACATTGGTGATCAGTGGGAAGAATGTCCCTTACATTGGTGATTAGTGAGAAGAATGTTCCTTACATTGGTGATCAGTGGGAAGAATGTTCCTTACATTGGTGATCAGTGGGAAGAATGTTCCTTACATTGGTGATCAGTGGGAAGAATGTTCCTTACATTGGTGATCAGTGGGAAGAATGTTCCTTACATTGGTGATCAGTGGGAAGAATGTCCCTTACATTGGTGATTAGTGAGAAGAATGTTCCTTACATTGGTGATCAGTGGGAAGAATGTTCCTTACATTGGTGATCAGTGGGAAGAATGTTCCTTACATTGGTGATCAGTGGGAAGAATGTTCCTTACATTGGTGATCAGTGAGAAGAATGTTCCTTACATTGGTGATCAGTGGGAAGAATGTTCCTTACATTGGTGATCAGTAGTGATGAGCCGAACACCCCCGGGTTCGGTTTGCACCAGAACCCGCGAACGGACCGAAAGTTCGAACGAACATTAGAACCCTATTAAATACAATGGATGCGAACGTTCGAATTCTAAAGTGCTAATTATAACAACTATTATGCATGTTATTGTCCTAAAAAGGGTTTGGGAACCCGGGTTGTGCACCAGGGGACATGTATCAATGCAAAAAGAAGTTTTAAAAACGGTCGTTTTTCGGGAGCAGTCATTTTAATGATGCATAAAGTGAAAAAAAAAAAGTCAAATATTCCTTTAAATATTGTACCTGGGGGGTGTCTAAAGTATGCCTGTGAAGTGCCACGTGTTTCCCGTGTTTAGAACTGTCCCTGCACAAAATGACACTTCTAAAGGAAAAAAAAGCCATTTAAAACTGCTTGCGGCTTTAATGTAATGTCTGGTCCCGGTAATATGGATGAAATTCTTTAAGAAAAATGGCATAGCTACCCCATGACCCCCCCCCCTACCCCAGCCCATTACCAGCCCCTTTGGGTCTTGTATGGATATTAAGGGGAACCCCGCACATAAAATAAAAAAGGCCCTATATACTCTGAACAGCCCTATACAGGCGGTGCATACAAGACAGGGACTGTAGGTTTGTTCTTATGTAGAGTCTGTTTGTAATTTTGAACAGGTACATTGTTGAAGTGTAGCTCCAGACCAAAAATCTATTTTTAAACTTTTTGGAAAACATAGGTAAGGGTTATCACCCCTGTAACATTTGTTTTGCTGTCTGTGCCCCTGTTCAGAACATTTCACCTCACTTTCCGTCCCAATGACAACTGTTTTTGAAATGTGGTGTTTTTCTTGAAACAAGGATTGCTGATAAAGCATCAGTACAGAGGAGACACCTTTCTCCCATATTTATTCTTACAGGAGAGAATTTTCCTTCCTAGTGGTAGATTTCCTCTCACTTCCTGTTGTCTTCTTGCGTTTGCAAGTAGGAGTCGTTTGTAAGTTGGATGTTTGAAAGTAGGGACCTGCCGTATATACTCTGCAGAAATAGGCCCCTTAGTTGTTGGTGTTGGCACAACACTGTAAGCACTCACAGTTACTCTTGGTTGGTGCTGGAACGCCCTGCTGTCAACTATTATATCAGGAATTTTAATTACATATAATTGTTGAACAGTGGTAGTAAAAATTGGGCCTTTGATGGTGGTGCTGGTGCCACAACACTGTAAGCCCTGACAGTTACTCTTGGTGGGTGCAGCAATGGGCCCTGCTGTGAATTATTAGATCAAGAATTGTAATTACATGCCCCTGTTGAACAGGGGCTGAAAAATTGGGCCTTAGGCACTGGTGGCACAACACTGCAACCCCTCACAGATACTGTACTTGGAGCACAGCAATGAGCCCTGTTGCAAAGTATTGCTTCAAAAATTGTAATGACACGCCCCTGTTAAACAGGGGCTGAAAAATTGGGCCTTAGGCACTGGTGGCACAACACTGCAACTCCTCACAGATACTGTACTTGGAGCACACCAATGAGCCCTGTTGCAAAGTATTGCTTCAAAAATTGTAATGACACGCCCCTGTTAAACAGGGGCTGAAAAATTGGGCCTTAGGCACTGGTGGCACAACACTGCAACTCCTCACAGATACTGTACTTGGAGCACAGCAATGAGCCCTGTTGCAAAGTATTGCTTCAAAAATTGTAATTACACGCCCCTGTTAAACAGGGGCTGAAAAATTGGGCGTTATACACTGGTGGCGGCACCCATAAACAAAAATGATCTTACAAGCTATCATCATCAATCGTATCATTGAGGACTCGGAGGAGGAGGATAGCCAGTCAACATAACAGCACAGGCACTCAGCATCAGCATCAGTCTTGAAGGGATGTGACATGTTAAAATCAATTAGTCTGTTATATCAGCATCAGGTGTGTGGTAGCTGGTGGTGATCCAAGACTGGTTCATCTTGATGAAAGTCAGTCGATCAACCGAGTCGGTGGACAGGCGCACCCTGTGATCCGTGACAAATCCTCCAGCAGCACTGAATGTGCGTTCCGAAAGAACGCTGGATGCAGGACAGGCCAGTAGCTCAATTGCATACTGTGCAAGCTCTGGCCAGTGATCCATCCTCAAGACCCAGTAAGCCAGAGGATTTTCGGTGGGGAAGGTGTCCAAGTCTGACCTTGCCCCTAGATATTCCTGCACCATGTTTATCAGACGCTGGCGATGGTTGCTGGAACCGATCATACTTTGGGGCTGCGGACTAAAGAATTGTCTGAACGCATCGGTCAGACGGCCACCTTCCCCACCGCTCCTTCTTTGACTGGCCGAAGCCTCAGCAACTCGTTGTCCAGGACCAGGAGTTTGCAACCTCCCAGTCTCTGGGAACGCGTTGCACAGACCTTTCTGCAAGGCCTCCCGGAGTTGTCTCATCCTCTGCTCCCTCTGCGATGGTAACATAAGGTCCGCAACCTTACCCTTGTACCGTGGATCAAGGAGAGTGGCCAGCCAGTAATGGTCCCTCTCCTTGATCCGAAGAATACGAGGATCCTTCCGCAGACTTTGCAGGATCAGGGAGGCCATGCAGCGTAGGTTTGCTGAGGCATTCGCTCCGGAGTCCTCTGGGTCACTAAGGACGACATGATCCGCAGCCACCTCCTCCCAGCCACGTACAAGTCCACTGGTTTCTTGGGACTGTAAATCATCCCTAAAAGACTGCTGCTGATGATGCTGAGTGCCAGCCTCCACCTCCATGCTGACACAATCCTCCTCCTCCTCCTCCTCCTCCTCCTCCTCCTCTTCCTGTGCGATGGGTGGGACAGAAGGAACACTGTCTGGGTAAAGGGGGCCTTGAGAGGCAAGGAAGTCCTCCTCTTCCTGCCTCTGTTCTGCCTCAAGTGCCCTGTCCATTATTCCACGCAGCGTGTGCTCCAACAGGTGGACAAGAGGTACAGTGTCACTGATGCATGCACTGTCACTGCTCACCATCCTCGTGGCCTCCTCAAATGGTGCCAGGACAGTGCATGCATCCCTGATCATGCCCCACTGGCGTGGAGAAAAAAAACCAAGCTCCCCTGACCCTGTCCTGGTGCCGTAGTCGCACAGGTACTCATTGATGGCCCTCTGCTGCGTGTGCAGCCGCTGCAGCATGGCCAACGTTGAGTTCCACCTGGTGGGCATGTCACATATAAGGCGGTTCTTGGGCAGGTTCAACTCCTTTTGCAGCTCAGCCAGGCGAGCACTGGCATTATAAGATCTGCGGAAATGCACACAGACTTTCCTGGCCTGCCTCAGGACATCCTGTAAGCCCGGGTACCTGCCCAAGAAGCGCTGCACCACCAGGTTAAGGACGTGAGCCACACAGGGCACATGGGTCAGTTGTCCCTGTCGGAGGGCGGAGAGGAGGTTGGTGCCATTGTCGCAAACCACCATTCCTGGCTTAAGCTGGCGTGGCGTCAACCACCTCTCGGCCTGGCCCTGCAGAGCAGACAGGACCTCTGCCTCAGTGTGGCTTCTGTCCCCCAAACACACCAGCGCAAGCACGGCATGGCATCTTTTTGCCTGCGTACTTGCGTAGCCCCGTGAACGGCTACGGAGCACCGCTGGTTCATAGGACAAACCACAGGAAGAGGCCATGGAGGAAGAAGAAGAGGAGGGGGTGGAGGAGAGAGGTGTGTCACAACCAGTAGTAGCATTTTGGAGGCGTGGCGGTGGGACAACCTCCAACACTACTGCACCTTGTCCTGAATCCTTCCCAGCTGCCAAAAGAGTGACCCAATGGGCCGTGAAAGAAAGGTAACGTCCCTGTCCATGCCTGCTGGACCATGAGTCAGCGGTAATATGCACCTTACCGCTGACCGCCCTGTCCAGCGAGGCCAAGACATTGCCTTCCACATGCCGGTAGAGAGCCGGAATAGCCTTCCGTGAGAAAAAGTGGCGTTTGGGAACCTGCCACTGAGGAACTGCACATTGCACAAACTCACGGAAGGGGGCCGAGTCTACCAACTGAAAAGGCAGCAGTTGAAGCGCTAGCAATTTAGCCAAGCTAGCATTCAACCGCTGGGCATGTGGATGGCTGGGAGTGAACTTCTTTCGACGGTCCAGCAGCTGGGGCAGGGAAATTTGCCTGCTAGAATCGGACGTCGGTGTACTGCTAGCAGAGTGGGCGCAAGTACTTGGCTGTGACACACCTAATTCTACACCTTCATTCCTCTCAGTGCATGTTTCAGAGAGGACTGAAGTTATAGTGGGGTTGGAGATCCCAGCTGATGCGGTGCAAGGAGAGGTCCGCTTTGTTCTTTGGTGTGGGTCTTTGAGGTAGGCTTGCCAACGAGCTGCATGGCAGGTCAACATATGTCTGGTCAGGCATGTGGTACCCAAGCGGCTGATGTTTTGGCCACGCGATATACGCTTGAGACATATGTTGCAAACAGCAGCTGTGCGATCTGATGCACTAGCCTCAAAAAAGGCCCACACCAAAGAACTTTTTGAATGACGGGCAGAGGCAGCGCCCTGCACAGGCGGAGCTCTGCGGTGTGATTCCGTTGGTGTACTGCCCTTACGCTGGCCACCAAAGGGCATCCTGCCTCGTTGGAGATGTGCCTCCTCCTCATCCTCCTCCTCCTCCTCTCTCCTATTAGGCACCCACGTGGAGTCAGTGACCTCATCATCCCCTCCCTCCTCATCACTGGAGCCAATCTGGCAGTATGCTGCAGCTGCTGGAACATGACTGCCAGATTGGTGTCCTTCTTGAGCATCCCCTCTGTCTGCTCTCACGCTACTGCCTTCCTCTAGCTGGGTTTCATCATCAGACCCTTCAAAACGCTGGGCATCCTCCTGGAGCATGTACCCAACACTGTGCTGAAACAGTTCGGGGGACTCCTCAGGAGGAGGACATGGTGGGTCTAGGGAAGGAGTGACTGATGATTTGTCTGACATTGATACCAGGGAAGACAACGCTTTGGCAGCTGCTTTTCCAGTACCCTGAGCCTGGGTGAGAGAGGATGAGGAGGAGGAGGAGGGCTTGGTCATCCACTCTACCAAGTCTTCGGCATGATGTGGCTCAACATGTCCAGCTGCCGAAAAGAAGGACAAGCGTGTCCCATGGCCATGTGCTGATGACAATGCACCGCGTCCACGACCAGCACTGTTGCCCCCAGACACAGAGCCTGCTTGCCCTCTTTTATTGCCTCCTGACTGTCTGCCTCTCCTTGTTTGCCTTCCAGACATTCTAATAGATGGCCTGCAGGGAGATGGGAAAAAAGCAATAAGGGCTACCTTCAGGTGTCCTTCTCTGTCCCTTGAAACAAGGACTTTCACAGTGAAAGAAACTGACACTGTCCCTACCTACAGTTTTCTGTCCCTAGAATAAATGTTTTTTTTAAGCACAATATAGCACAAGGAGAATTCACTCACTGTCCTTCCAGGTCCCTGGAAACAAGGACTTGCAGAGTGAAATAAACTGACACTCTCCCTACCTACAGTTTTCTGTCCCTAGAATAAATGTTTTTTTTAAGCACAATATAGCACAAGGACAATTCACTCACTGTCCTTACAGGTCCCTGGAAACAAGGACTTGCAGAGTGAAAGAAAAAAAACACTCTCCCTACCTACAGTTTTCTGTCCCTAGAAAAAATGTTTTTTTTAATCACAATATAGCACAAGGACAATTCACTCACTGTCCTTACAGGTCCCTGGAAACAAGGACTTGCAGAGTGAAATAAACTGACACTCTCCCTACCTACAGTTTTCTGTCCCTAGAATAAATGTTTTTTTTAAGCACAATATAGCACAAGGACAATTCACTCACTGTCCTTACAGGTCCCTGGAAACAAGGACTTGCAGAGTGAAAGAAAAAAAACACTCTCCCTACCTACAGTTTTCTGTCCCTAGAAAAAATGTTTTTTTTAATCACAATATAGCACAAGGACAATTCACTCACTATCCTTACAGGTCCCTGGAAACAAGGACTTGCAGAGTGAAAGAAACTGACACTGTCCCTACCTACAGTTTTCTGTCCCTAGAATAAATGTTTTTTTTAAGCACAATATAGCACAAGGAGAATTCACTCACTGTCCTTCCAGGTCCCTGGAAACAAGGACTTGCAGAGTGAAATAAACTGACACTCTCCCTACCTACAGTTTTCTGTCCCTAGAATAAATGTTTTTTTTAAGCACAATATAGCACAAGGACAATTCACTCACTGTCCTTACAGGTCCCTGGAAACAAGGACTTGCAGAGTGAAAGAAAAAAAACACTCTCCCTACCTACAGTTTTCTGTCCCTAGAAAAAATGTTTTTTTTAATCACAATATAGCACAAGGACAATTCACTCACTGTCCTTACAGGTCCCTGGAAACAAGGACTTGCAGAGTGAAATAAACTGACACTCTCCCTACCTACAGTTTTCTGTCCCTAGAATAAATGTTTTTTTTAATCACAATATAGCACAAGGACAATTCACTCACTGTCCTTCCAGGTCCCTGGAAACAAGGACTTGCAGAGTGAAATAAACTGACACTCTCCCTACCTACAGTTTTCTGTCCCTAGAATAAATGTTTTTTTTAAGCACAATATAGCACAAGGACAATTCACTCACTGTCCTTACAGGTCCCTGGAAACAAGGACTTGCAGAGTGAAAGAAAAAAAACACTCTCCCTACCTACAGTTTTCTGTCCCTAGAATAAATGTTTTTTTTAAGCACAATATAGCACAAGGACAATTCACTCACTGTCCTTACAGGTCCCTGGAAACAAGGACTTGCAGAGTGAAAGAAACTGACACTGTCCCTACCTACAGTTTTCTGTCCCTAGAATAAATGTTTTTTTTAAGCACAATATAGCACAAGGAGAATTCACTCACTGTCCTTCCAGGTCCCTGGAAACAAGGACTTGCAGAGTGAAATAAACTGACACTCTCCCTACCTACAGTTTTCTGTCCCTAGAATAAATGTTTTTTTTAAGCACAATATAGCACAAGGACAATTCACTCACTGTCCTTACAGGTCCCTGGAAACAAGGACTTGCAGAGTGAAAGAAACTGACACTCTCCCTACCTACAGTTTTCTGTCCCTAGAATAAATGTTTTTTTAAGCACAATATAGCACAAGGACAATTCACTCACTGTCCTTCCAGGTCCCTGGAAACAAGGACTTGCAGAGTGAAAGAAACTGACACTGTCCCTACCTACAGTTTTCTGTCCCTAGAATAAATGTTTTTTTTAAGCACACTATAGCACAAGCACAAAACACACTGACACTCTCCCTACCTATCCTTCTCTTTCCCTAAACTAAAGGAATCCAGGTTAAGCAAGAAAGAAATAACAGTCACTGTCCCTGCCTATGCTGCTCTATCCCTGCTCCGGAACACACTACACTAGGCCGCCGTGCTGGCGGCCTTTTATAGTGTGGGGCGTGTACTAAACACCCTCAGCAATAATTGGCCACAGGCATCCTGCCTGTGGCCAATCATTGCTCTCCTCGCTGCCGGCGCTGTGATTGGCCAAGCATGTGGGGTCACAGTGCATGCTTGGCCAATCACAGCGCCTGGATGACACTGCGATGGCGTAGTGCATTGTGGGCCGTTCGCGTCACTCGAATTTGGCGCGAACGGCCCAAATCGTTCGATCTTCGTCGAACGATCGAACAGCCGATGTTCGAGTCGAACGTATGTTCGACTCGAACACGAAGCTCATCCCTAGTGATCAGTGAGAAGAATGTCCCTTACATTGGTGATCAGTGGGAAGAATGTTCCTTACATTGGTGATCAGTGAGAAGAATGTCCCTTACATTGGTGATCAGTGGGAAGAATGTCCCTTACATTGGTGATCAGTGGGAAGAATGTTCCTTACATTGGTGATCAGTGAGAAGAATGTCCCTTACATTGGTGATCAGTGGGAAGAATGTTCCTTACATTGGTGATCAGTGAGAAGAATGTCCCTTACATTGGTGATCAGTGGGAAGAATGTTCCTTACATTGGTGATCAGTGAGAAGAATGTCCCTTACATTGGTGATCAGTGGGAAGAATGTTCCTTACATTGGTGGTCAGTGAGAAGAATGTCCCTTACATTGGTGATCAGTGGGAAGAATGTTCCTTACATTGGTGATCAGTGAGAAGAATGTCCCTTACATTGGTGATCAGTGAGAAGAATGTCCCTTACATTGGTGATCAGTGGGAAGAATGTTCCTTACATTGGTGATCAGTGAGAAGAATGTCCCTTACATTGGTGATCAGTGGGAAGAATGTCCCTTACATTGGTGATCAGTGGGAAGAATGTTCCTTACATTGGTGATCAGTGAGAAGAATGTCCCTTACATTGGTGATCAGTGGGAAGAATGTTCCTTACATTGGTGATCAGTGGGAAGAATGTCCCTTACATTGGTGATCAGTGGGAAGAATGTTCCTTACATTGGTGATCAGTGAGAAGAATGTTCCTTACATTGGTGATCAGTGGGAAGAATGTTCCTTACATTGGTGATCAGTGGGAAGAATGTTCCTTACATTGGTGATCAGTGAGAAGAATGTCCCTTACATTGGTGATCAGTGGGAAGAATGTTCCTTACATTGGTGATTAGTGAGAAGAATGTTCCTTACATTGGTGATCAGTGGGAAGAATTTTCCTTACATTGGTGATCAGTGGGAAGAATGTTCCTTACATTGGTGATCAGTGGGAAGAATGTTCCTTACATTGGTGATCAGTGGGAAGAATGTCCCTTACATTGGTGATCAGTGGGAAGAATGTTCCTTACATTGGTGATCAGTGGGAAGAATGTCCCTTACATTGGTGATCAGTGGGAAGAATGTCCCTTACATTGGTGATTAGTGAGAAGAATGTTCCTTACATTGGTGATCAGTGGGAAGAATTTTCCTTACATTGGTGATCAGTGGGAAGAATGTTCCTTACATTGGTGATCAGTGGGAAGAATTTTCCTTACATTGGTGATCAGTGAGAAGAATGATCCTTACATTGGTGATCAGTGGGAAGAATGTTCCTTACATTGGTGATCAGTGGGAAGAATGTTCCTTACATTGGTGATCAGTGAGAAGTATGTTCCTTACATTGGTGATCAGTGGGAAGAATGTTCCTTACATTGGTGATCAGTGAGAAGAATGTTCCTTACATTGGTGATCAGTGGGAAGAATGTTCCTTACATTGGTGATCAGTGAGAAGAATGTCCCTTACATTGGTGATCAGTGGGAAGAATGTCCCTTACATTGGTGATCAGTGGGAAGAATGTCCCTTACATTGGGGATCAGTGGGAAGAATGTCCCTTACATTGGGGATCAGTGGGAAGAATGTTCCTTACATTGGTGGTCAGTGGGAAGAATGTTCCTTACATTGGTGGTCAGTGGGAAGAATGTCCCTTACATTGGTGATCAGTGGGAAGAATGTCCCTTACATTGGTGATCAGTGGGAAGAATGTCCCTTACATTGGTGATCAGTGGGAAGAATGCTCCTTACATTGGTGATCAGTGGGAAGAATGTTCCTTACATTGGTGATCAGTGAGAAGAATGTTCCTTACATTGGTGATCAGTGGGAAGAATGTTCCTTACATTGGTGATCAGTGGGAAGAATGTTCCTTACATTGGTGATCAGTGGGAAGAATGTTCCTTACATTGATGATCAGTGGGAAGAATGTTCCTTATATTGGTGATCAGTGGGAAGAATGTTCCTTACATTGGTGATCAGTGAGAAGAATGTCCCTTACATTGGTGATCAGTGGGAAGAATGTCCCTTACATTGGTGATCAGTGGGAAGAATGTCCCCTACATTGGGGATCAGTGGGAAGAATGTTCCTTACATTGGTGGTCAGTGGGAAGAATGTTCCTTACATTGGTGGTCAGTGGGAAGAATGTCCCTTACATTGGTGATCAGTGGGAAGAATGTCCCTTACATTGGTGATCAGTGAGAAGAATGTTCCTTACATTGGTGATCAGTGGGAAGAATGTTCCTTACATTGGTGATCAGTGAGAAGAATGTTCCTTACATTGGTGATCAGTGGGAAGAATGTTCCTTACATTGGTGATCAGTGAGAAGAATGTTCCTTACATTGGTGACCAGTGGGAAGAATGTTCCTTACATTGGTGATCAGTGAGAAGAATGTTCCTTACATTGGTGATCAGTGGGAAGAATGTTCCTTACATTGGTGATCAGTGAGAAGAATGTTCCTTACATTGGTGATCAGTGGGAAGAATGTTCCTTACATTGGTGATCAGTGAGAAGAATGTTCCTTACATTGGTGATCAGTGGGAAGAATGTTCCTTACATTGGTGATCAGTGGGAAGAATGTTCCTTACATTGGGGATCAGTGAGAAGAATGTTCCTTACATTGGTGATCAGTGGGAAGAATGTTCCTTACATTGGTGATCAGTGGGAAGAGTGTTCCTTACATTGGTGATCAGTGAGAAGAATGTTCCTTACATTGGTGATCGCTGAGAAGAATGTTCCTTACATTGGTGATCGGTGGGAAGAATGTTCCTTACATTGGTGATCAGTGGGAAGAATGTTCCTTACATTGGTGATCAGTGGGAAGAATGTTCCTTACATTGGTGATCAGTGAGAAGAATGTCCCTTACATTGGTGATCAGTGGGAAGAATGTCCCTTACATTGGTGATCAGTGGGAAGAATGTTCCTTACATTGGTGATCAGTGGGAAGAATGTTCCTTACATTGGTGATCAGTGAGAAGAATGTTCCTTACATTGGTGATCAGTGGGAAGAATGTTCCTTACATTGGTGATCAGTGGGAAGAATGTTCCTTACATTGGGGATCAGTGAGAAGAATGTTCCTTACATTGGTGATCAGTGGGAAGAATGTTCCTTACATTGGTGATCAGTGAGAAGAATGTTCCTTACATTGGTGATCAGTGAGAAGAATGTTCCTTACATTGGTGATCAGTGGGAAGAATGTTCCTTACATTGGTGATCAGTGAGAAGAATGTTCCTTACATTGGTGATCAGTGGGAAGAATGATCCTTACATTGGTGATCAGTGAGAAGAATGCTCCTTACATTGGTGATCAGTGGGAAGAATGTCCCTTACATTGGTGATCAGTGAGAAGAATGTTTCTTACATTGGTGATCAGTGGGAAGAATGTCCCTTACATTTGTGATCAGTGAGAAGAATGTCCCTTACATTGGTGATCAGTGGGAAGAATGTTCCTTACATTGGTGATCAGTGGGAAGAATGTCCCTTACATTGGTGATCAGTGAGAAGAATGTCCCTTACATTGGTGATCAGTGGGAAGAATGTTCCTTACATCGGTGATCAGTGGGAAGAATGCTCTTTACATTGGTGATCAGTGGGAAGAATGTCCCTTACATTGGTGATCAGTGGGAAGAATGTTCCTTACATTGGTGATCAGTGGGAAGAATGTCCCTTACATTGGTGATCAGTGGGAAGAATGTTCCTTACATTGGTGATCAGTGAGAAGAATGTTCCTTACATTGGTGATCAGTGGGAAGAATGTTCCTTACATTGGTGATCAGTGGGAAGAATGTTCCTTACATTGGTGATCAGTGAGAAGAATGTCCCTTACATTGGTGATCAGTGGGAAGAATGTTCCTTACATTGGTGATTAGTGAGAAGAATGTTCCTTACATTGGTGATCAGTGAGAAGAATGTTCCTGACATTGGTGGTCAGTGGGAAGAATTTTCCTTACATTGGTGATCAGTGGGAAGAATGTCCCTTACATTGGTGATCAGTGGGAAGAATGTTCCTTACATTGGTGATCAGTGAGAAGAATGTTCCTTACATTGGTGATCAGTGAGAAGAATGTTCCTTACATTGGTGATCAGTGGGAAGAATGTCCCTTACATTGGTGATCAGTGGGAAGAATGTCCCTTACATTGGTGATCAGTGGGAAGAATGTTCCTTACATTGGTGATCAGTGAGAAGAATGTTCCTTACATTGGTGATCAGTGGGAAGAATGCTCCTTACATTGGTGATTAGTGAGAAGAATGTTCCTTACATTGGTGATCAGTGGGAAGAATGTCCCTTACATTGGTGATCAGTGGGAAGAATGTCCCTTACATTGGTGATTAGTGAGAAGAATGTTCCTTACATTGGTGATCAGTGGGAAGAATGTCCCTTACATTGGTGATCAGTGGGAAGAATGTTCCTTACATTGGTGATCAGTGAGAAGAATGTTCCTTACATTGGTGATCAGTGGGAAGAATGTCCCTTACATTGGTGATTAGTGAGAAGAATGTTCCTTACATTGGTGATCAGTGGGAAGAATGTCCCTTACATTGGTGATCAGTGGGAAGAATGTTCCTTACATTGGTGATCAGTGGGAAGAATGTCCCTTACATTGGTGATTAGTGAGAAGAATGTTCCTTACATTGGTGATCAGTGGGAAGAATGTCCCTTACATTGGTGATCAGTGGGAAGAATGTTCCTTACATTGGTGATCAGTGAGAAGAATGTTCCTTACATTGGTGATCAGTGGGAAGAATGCTCCTTACATTGGTGATTAGTGAGAAGAATGTTCCTTACATTGGTGATCAGTGGGAAGAATGTCCCTTACATTGGTGATCAGTGGGAAGAATGTCCCTTACATTGGTGATTAGTGAGAAGAATGTTCCTTACATTGGTGATCAGTGGGAAGAATGTCCCTTACATTGGTGATCAGTGGGAAGAATGTTCCTTACATTGGTGATCAGTGAGAAGAATGTTCCTTACATTGGTGATCAGTGGGAAGAATGTTCCTTACATTGGTGATCAGTGGGAAGAATGTTCCTTACATTGGTGATCAGTGAGAAGAATGTCCCTTACATTGGTGATCAGTGGGAAGAATGTTCCTTACATTGGTGATTAGTGAGAAGAATGTTCCTTACATTGGTGATCAGTGAGAAGAATGTTCCTGACATTGGTGGTCAGTGAGAAGAATGTTCCTTACATTGGTGATCAGTGGGAAGAATGTTCCTTACATTGGTGATCAGTGGGAAGAATGTCCCTTACATTGGTGATCAGTGAGAAGAATGTCCCTTACATTGGTGATCAGTGGGAAGAATGTTCCTTACATTGGTGATCAGTGGGAAGAATGTTCCTTACATTGGTGATCAGTGAGAAGAATGTTCCTTACATTGGTGATCAGTGGGAAGAATTTTCCTTACATTGGTGATCAGTGGGAAGAATGTTCCTTACATTGGTGATCAGTGAGAAGAATGTCCCTTACATTGGTGATCAGTGGGAAGAATGTTCCTTACATTGGTGATCAGTGGGAAGAATGTTCCTTACATTGGTGGTCAGTGAGAAGAATGTTCCTTACATTGGTGATCAGTGGGAAGAATGTTCCTTACATTGGTGATCAGTGAGAAGAATGTTCCTTACATTGGTGATCAGTGAGAAGAATGTCCCTTACATTGGTGATCAGTGGGAAGAATGTTCCTTACATTGGTGATCAGTGAGAAGAATGTTCCTTACATTGGTGATCAGTGGGAAGAATGTCCCTTACATTGGTGATCAGTGAGAAGAATGTTCCTTACATTGGTGATCAGTGAGAAGAATGTTCCTTACATTGGTGATCAGTGAGAAGAATGTTCCTTACATTGGTGATCAGTGGGAAGAATGTTCCTTACATTGGTGATTAGTGAGAAGAATGTTCCTTACATTGGTGATTAGTGAGAAGAATGTTCCTTACATTTGTGATCAGTGAGAAGAATGTCCCTTACATTGGTGATCAGTGGGAAGAATGTTCCTTACATTGGTGATCATTGGGAAGAATGTTCCTTACATTGGTGATCAGTGGGAAGAATCCTCTTTACATTGGTGATCAGTGGGAAGAATGTTCCTTACATTGGTGATCAGTGGGAAGAATGTTCCTTACATTGGTGATCAGTGGGAAGAATGTTCCTTACATTGGTGATTAGTGAGAAGAATGTTCCTTACATTTGTGATCAGTGAGAAGAATGTCCCTTACATTGGTGATCAGTGGGAAGAATGTTCCTTACATTGGTGATCATTGGGAAGAATGTTCCTTACATTGGTGATCAGTGGGAAGAATCCTCTTTACATTGGTGATCAGTGGGAAGAATGTTCCTTACATTGGTGATCAGTGGGAAGAATGTTCCTTACATTTGTGATCAGTGAGAAGAATGTCCCTTACATTGGTGATCAGTGGGAAGAATGTTCCTTACATTGGTGATCAGTGGGAAGAATGTTCCTTACATTGGTGATCAGTGGGAAGAATGTCCCTTACATTGGTGATCAGTGGGAAGAATGTTCCTTACATTGGTGATCAGTGGGAAGAATGTCCCTTACATTGGTGATCAGTGGGAAGAATGTTCCTTACATTGGTGATCAGTGGAAAGAATGTCCCTTACATTGGTGATCAGTGAGAAGAATGTTCCTTACATTTGTGATCAGTGAGAAGAATGTCCCTTACATTGGTGATCAGTGGGAAGAATGTTCCTTACATTGGTGATCAGTGGGAAGAATGTTCCTTACATTGGTGATCAGTGGGAAGAATGTTCCTTACATTGGTGATGAGTGGGAAGAATGTTCCTTACATTGGTGATTAGTGAGAAGAATGTTCCTTACATTGGTGATCAGTGGGAAGAATGTTCCTTACATTGGTGATCAGTGAGAAGAATGTTCCTTACATTGGTGATCAGTGGGAAAAATGTTCCTTACATTGGTGATCAGTGAGAAGAATGTTCCTTACATTGGTGATCAGTGGGAAGAATGTTCCTTACATTGGTGATTAGTGAGAAGAATGTTCCTTACATTGGTGATCAGTGGGAAGAATGTTCCTTACATTGGTGATCAGTGAGAAGAATGTTCCTTACATTGGTGATCAGTGGGAAAAATGTTCCTTACATTGGTGATCAGTGAGAAGAATGTTCCTTACATTGGTGATCAGTGGGAAGAATGTTCCTTACATTGGTGATCAGTGAGAAGAATGTCCCTTACATTGGTGATCAGTGGGAAGAATG
Source organism: Rana muscosa (assembly GCA_029206835.1). Taxonomy (NCBI): domain Eukaryota; kingdom Metazoa; phylum Chordata; class Amphibia; order Anura; family Ranidae; genus Rana; species Rana muscosa. Next base: position 11,278,267 of record CM055120.1, read on the forward strand.
TTCCTTACATTGGTGATCAGTGAGAAGAATGTTCCTTACATTGGTGATCAGTGAGAAGAATGTCCCTTACATTGGTGATCAGTGAGAAGAATGTTCCTTACATTGGTGATCAGTGGGAAGAATGTTCCTTACATTGGTGATCAGTGGGAAGAATGTCCCTTACATTGGTGATCAGTGGGAAGAATGTTCCTTACATTGGTGATCAGTGGGAAGAATGTTCCTTACATTGGTGATCAGTGAGAAGAATGTCCCTTACATTGGTGATCAGTGGGAAGAATGTTCCTTACATTGGTGATCAGTGAGAAGAATGTCCCTTACATTGGTGATCAGTGGGAAGAATGTTCCTTACATTGGTGATCAGTGAGAAGAATGTTCCTTACATTGGTGATCAGTGAGAAGAATGTTCCTTACATTGGTGATCAGTGAGAAGAATGTTCCTTACATTGGTGATCAGTGAGAAGAATGTCCCTTACATTAGTGATCAGTGGGAAGAATGTTCCTTACATTGGTGATCAGTGAGAAGAATGTTCCTTACATTGGTGATCAGTGAGAAGAATGTCCCTTACATTAGTGATCAGTGGGAAGAATGTTCCTTACATTGGTGATCAGTGAGAAGAATGTTCCTTACATTGGTGATCAGTGGGAAGAATGTTCCTTACATTGGTGATCAGTGAGAAGAATGTTCCTTACATTGGTGATCAGTGGGAAGACTGTTCCTTACATTGGTGATCAGTGGGAAGAATGTCCCTTACATTGGTGATCAGTGGGAAGAATGTTCCTTACATTGGTGATCAGTGGGAAGAATGTTCCTTACATTGGTGATCAGTGGGAAGAATGTTCCTTACATTGGTGATCAGTGGGAAGAATGTTCCTTACATTAGTGATCAGTGGGAAGAATGTTCCTTACATTGGTGATCAGTGAGAAGAATGTTCCTTACATTGGTGATCAGTGAGAAGAATGTCCCTTACATTGGTGATCAGTGGGAAGAATGTTCCTTACATTGGTGATCAGTGAGAAGAATGTTCCTTACATTGGTGATCAGTGGGAAGAATGTTCCTTACATTGGTGATCAGTGAGAAGAATGCTCCTTACATTGGTGATCAGTGGGAAGAATGTTCCTTACATTGGTGATCAGTGAGAAGAATGTTCCTTACATTGGTGATCAGTGAGAAGAATGCTCCTTACATTGGTGATCAGTGGGAAGAATGTTCCTTACATTGGTGATCAGTGGGAAGAATGTTCCTTACATTGGTGATCAGTGAGAAGAATGTTCCTTACATTGGTGATCAGTGGGAAGAATGTTCCTTACATTGGTGATCAGTGAGAAGAATGTCCCTTACATTGGTGATCAGTGGGAAGAATGTCCCTTACATTGGTGATCAGTGGGAAGAATGTTCCTTACATTGGTGATTAGTGAGAAGAATGTTCCTTACATTGGTGATCAGTGGGAAGAATGTTCCTTACATTGGTGATCAGTGAGAAGAATGTTCCTTACATTGGTGATCAGTGGGAAAAATGTTCCTTACATTGGTGATCAGTGAGAAGAATGTTCCTTACATTGGTGATCAGTGGGAAGAATGTTCCTTACATTGGTGATTAGTGAGAAGAATGTTCCTTACATTGGTGATCAGTGGGAAGAATGTTCCTTACATTGGTGATCAGTGAGAAGAATGTTCCTTACATTGGTGATCAGTGGGAAAAATGTTCCTTACATTGGTGATCAGTGAGAAGAATGTTCCTTACATTGGTGATCAGTGGGAAGAATGTCCCTTACATTGGTGATCAGTGAGAAGAATGTCCCTTACATTGGTGATCAGTGGGAAGAATGTTCCTTACATTGGTGATCAGTGAGAAGAATGTTCCTTACATTGGTGATCAGTGGGAAAAATGTTCCTTACATTGGTGATCAGTGAGAAGAATGTTCCTTACATTGGTGATCAGTGGGAAGAATGTTCCTTACATTGGTGATCAGTGAGAAGAATGTTCCTTACATTGGTGATCAGTGAGAAGAATGTTCCTTACATTGGTGATCAGTGAGAAGAATGTTCCTTACATTGGTGATCAGTGAGAAGAATGTTCCTTACATTGGTGATCAGTGGGAAGAATGTTCCTTACATTGGTGATCAGTGGGAAGAATGTCCCTTACATTGGTGATCAGTGGGAAGAATGTTCCTTACATTGGTGATCAGTGAGAAGAATGTCCCTTACATTGGTGATCAGTGGGAAGAATGTTCCTTACATTGGTGATCAGTGAGAAGAATGTTCCTTACATTGGTGATCAGTGAGAAGAATGTTCCTTACATTGGTGATCAGTGAGAAGAATGTTCCTTACATTGGTGATCAGTGAGAAGAATGTCCCTTACATTAGTGATCAGTGGGAAGAATGTTCCTTACATTGGTGATCAGTGAGAAGAATGTTCCTTACATTGGTGATCAGTGAGAAGAATGTTCCTTACATTGGTGATCAGTGGGAAGACTGTTCCTTACATTGGTGATCAGTGGGAAGAATGTCCCTTACATTGGTGATCAGTGGGAAGAATGTTCCTTACATTGGTGATCAGTGGGAAGAATGTTCCTTACATTGGTGATCAGTGGGAAGAATGTTCCTTACATTGGTGATCAGTGGGAAGAATGTTCCTTACATTAGTGATCAGTGGGAAGAATGTTCCTTACATTGGTGATCAGTGAGAAGAATGTTCCTTACATTGGTGATCAGTGAGAAGAATGTTCCTTACATTGGTGATCAGTGAGAAGAATGTCCCTTACATTGGTGATCAGTGGGAAGAATGTTCCTTACATTGGTGATCAGTGAGAAGAATGTTCCTTACATTGGTGATCAGTGGGAAGAATGTTCCTTACATTGGTGATCAGTGAGAAGAATGTCCCTTACATTGGTGATCAGTGGGAAGAATGTCCCTTACATTGGTGATCAGTGGGAAGAATGTTCCTTACATTGGTGATCAGTGAGAAGAATGTCCCTTACATTGGTGATCAGTGGGAAGAATGTCCCTTACATTGGTGATCAGTGGGAAGAATGTTCCTTACATTGGTGATCAGTGGAAAGAATGTCCCTTACATTGGTGATCAGTGGGAAGAATGTTCCTTACATTGGTGATTAGTGAGAAGAATGTTCCTTACATTGGTGATCAGTGGGAAGAATTTTCCTTACATTGGTGATCAGTGGGAAGAATGTTCCTTACATTGGTGATCAGTGGGAAGAATGTTCCTTACATTGGTGATCAGTGGGAAGAATGTCCCTTACATTGGTGATCAGTGGGAAGAATGTTCCTTACATTGGTGATCAGTGGGAAGAATGTCCCTTACATTGGTGATCAGTGGGAAGAATGTTCCTTACATTGGTGATTAGTGAGAAGAATGTCCCTTACATTGGGGATCAGTGAGAAGAATGTTCCTTACATTGGGGATCAGTGAGAAGAATGTTCCTTACATTGGTGATCAGTGGGAAGAATGTTCCTTACATTGGTGATTAGTGAGAAGAATGTTCCTTACATTGGTGATCAGTGGGAAGAATGTTCCTTACATTGGTGATCAGTGGGAAGAATGTTCCTTACATTGGTGATCAGTGGGAAGAATGCTCCTTACATTGGTGATCAGTGGGAAGAATGTTCCTTACATTGGTGATCAGTGGGAAGAATGTTCCTTACATTGGTGATCAGTGAGAAGAATGTTCCTTACATTGGTGATCAGTGGGAAGAATGTTCCTTACATTGGTGATCAGTGGGAAGAATGTTCCTTACATTGGGGATCAGTGAGAAGAATGTTCCTTACATTGGTGATCAGTGGGAAGAATGTTCCTTACATTGGTGATCAGTGGGAAGAATGTTCCTTACATTGGTGATCAGTGAGAAGAATGTTCCTTACATTGGTGATCAGTGAGAAGAATGTCCCTTACATTGGTGGTCAGTGGGAAGAATGTTCCTTACATTGGTGATCAGTGAGAAGTATGTTCCTTACATTGGTGATCAGTGGGAAGAATGTCCCTTACATTGGTGATCAGTGGGAAGAATGTTCCTTACATTGGTGATCAGTGGGAAGAATGTTCCTTACATTGGGGATCAGTGAGAAGAATGTTCCTTACATTGGTGATCAGTGGGAAGAATGTTCCTTACATTGGTGATCAGTGGGAAGAATGTTCCTTACATTGGTGATCAGTGGGAAGAATGTCCCTTACATTGGTGATCAGTGGGAAGAATGTCCCTTACATTGAGGATCAGTGGGAAGAATGTTCCTTACATTGGTGGTCAGTGGGAAGAATGTTCCTTACATTGGTGATCAGTGAGAAGTATGTTCCTTACATTGGTGATCAGTGGGAAGAATGTCCCTTACATTGGTGATCAGTGGGAAGAATGTTCCTTACATTGGTGATCAGTGAGAAGAATGTCCCTTACATTGGTGATCAGTGGGAAGAATGTTCCTTACATTGGTGATCAGTGAGAAGAATGTTCCTTACATTGGTGATCAGTGAGAAGAATGTCCCTTACATTGGTGATCAGTGGGAAGAATGTCCCTTACATTGGGGATCAGTGGGAAGAATGTTCCTTACATTGGTGGTCAGTGGGAAGAATGATCCTTACATTGGTGGTCAGTGGGAAGAATGTCCCTTACATTGGTGATCAGTGGGAAGAATGTCCCTTACATTGGTGATCAGTGAGAAGAATGTTCCTTACATTGGTGATCAGTGAGAAGAATGTTCCTTACATTGGTGATCAGTGAGAAGAATGTTCCTTACATTGGTGATCAGTGGGAAGAATGTTCCTTACATTGGTGATCAGTGGGAAGAATGTTCCTTACATTGGTGATCAGTGGGAAGAATGTTCCTTACATTGGTGATCAGTGAGAAGAATGTTCCTTACATTGGAGATCAGTGGGAAGAATGTTCCTTACATTGGTGATCAGTGAGAAGAATGTTCCTTACATTGGTGATCAGTGGGAAGAATGTTCCTTACATTGGGGATCAGTGAGAAGAATGTTCCTTACATTGGTGATCAGTGGGAAGAATGTTCCTTACATTGGTGATCGGTGAGAAGAATGTTCCTTACATTGGTGATCAGTGGGAAGAATGTTCCTTACATTGGTGATCAGTGGGAAGAATGTTCCTTACATTGGTGATCAGTGAGAAGAATGTCCCTTACATTGGTGATCAGTGGGAAGAATGTCCCTTACATTGGGGATCAGTGGGAAGAATGTTCCTTACATTGGTGATCAGTGGGAAGAATGTTCCTTACATTGGTGGTCAGTGGGAAGAATGTCCCTTACATTGGTGATCAGTGGGAAGAATGTCCCTTACATTGGTGATCAGTGAGAAGAATGTTCCTTACATTGGTGATCAGTGAGAAGAATGTTCCTTACATTGGTGATCAGTGAGAAGAATGTTCCTTACATTGGTGATCAGTGGGAAGAATGTTCCTTACATTGGTGATCAGTGGGAAGAATGTTCCTTACATTGGTGATCAGTGGGAAGAATGTTCCTTACATTGGGGATCAGTGAGAAGAATGTTCCTTACATTGGTGATCAGTGGGAAGAATGTTCCTTACATTGGTGATCAGTGGGAAGAATGTTCCTTACATTGGGGATCAGTGAGAAGAATGTTCCTTACATTGGTGATCAGTGGGAAGAATGTCCCTTACATTGGTGATCAGTGGGAAGAATGTTCCTTACATTGGTGATCAGTGGGAAGAATGTTCCTTACATTGGTGATCGGTGAGAAGAATGTTCCTTACATTGGTGATCAGTGGGAAGAATGTTCCTTACATTGGTGATCAGTGGGAAGAATGTTCCTTACATTGGTGATCAGTGAGAAGAATGTCCCTTACATTGGTGATCAGTGGGAAGAATGTTCCTTACATTGGTGATCAGTGGGAAGAATGTTCCTTACATTGGTGATCAGTGAGAAGAATGTTCCTTACATTGGTGATCAGTGGGAAGAATGTTCCTTACATTGGTGATCAGTGGGAAGAATGTTCCTTACATTGGGGATCAGTGAGAAGAATGTTCCTTACATTGGTGATCAGTGGGAAGAATGTTCCTTACATTGGTGATCAGTGGGAAGAATGTTCCTTACATTGGTGATCAGTGAGAAGAATGTTCCTTACATTGGTGATCGGTGAGAAGAATGTTCCTTACATTGGTGATCAGTGGGAAGAATGTTCCTTACATTGGTGATCAGTGAGAAGAATGTTCCTTACATTGGTGATCAGTGGGAAGAATGTTCCTTACATTGGTGATCAGTGAGAAGAATGTTCCTTACATTGGTGATCAGTGGGAAGAATGATCCTTACATTGGTGATCAGTGGGAAGAATGTTCCTTACATTGGTGATCAGTGGGAAGAATGTCCCTTACATTGGTGATCAGTGGGAAGAATGTCCCTTACATTGGTGATCAGTGAGAAGAATGTCCCTTACATTGGTGATCAGTGGGAAGAATGTTCCTTACATTGGTGATCAGTGAGAAGAATGTCCCTTACATTGGTGATCAGTGGGAAGAATGTTCCTTACATTGGTGATCAGTGGGAAGAATGTCCCTTACATTGGTGATCAGTGGGAAGAATGTCCCTTACATTGGTGATCAGTGAGAAGAATGTCCCTTACATTGGTGATCAGTGGGAAGAATGTTCCTTACATTGGGGATCAGTGAGAAGAATGTTCCTTACATTGGTGATCAGTGGGAAGAATGTTCCTTACATTGGTGATCAGTGGGAAGAATGTCCCTTACATTGGTGATCAGTGAGAAGAATGTCCCTTACATTGGTGATCAGTGGGAAGAATGTTCCTTACATTGGTGATCAGTGGGAAGAATGTCCCTTACATTGGTGATCAGTGAGAAGAATGTCCCTTACATTGGTGATCAGTGGGAAGAATGTTCCTTACATTGGTGATCAGTGGGAAGAATGTTCCTTACATTGGTGATCAGTGAGAAGAATGTCCCTTACATTGGTGATCAGTGGGAAGAATGTTCCTTACATTGGTGATTAGTGAGAAGAATGTTCCTTACATTGGTGATCAGTGGGAAGAATTTTCCTTACATTGGTGATCAGTGGGAAGAATGTTCCTTACATTGGTGATCAGTGGGAAGAATGTTCCTTACATTGGTGATCAGTGGGAAGAATGTCCCTTACATTGGTGATCAGTGGGAAGAATGTTCCTTACATTGGTGATCAGTGAGAAGAATGTCCCTTACATTGGTGATCAGTGGGAAGAATGTTCCTTACATTGGTGATCAGTGGGAAGAATGTTCCTTACATTGGTGATCAGTGAGAAGAATGTCCCTTACATTGGTGATCAGTGGGAAGAATGTTCCTTACATTGGTGATCAGTGAGAAGAATGTTCCTTACATTGGTGATCAGTGGGAAGAATGCTCCTTACATTGGTGATTAGTGAGAAGAATGTTCCTTACATTGGTGATCAGTGGGAAGAATGTTCCTTACATTGGTGATCAGTGAGAAGAATGTTCCTTACATTGGTGATCAGTGAGAAGAATGTCCCTTACATTGGTGATCAGTGGGAAGAATGTTCCTTACATTGGTGATCAGTGAGAAGAATGTTCCTTACATTGGTGATCAGTGGGAAGAATGTTCCTTACATTGGTGATCAGTGAGAAGAATGTCCCTTACATTGGTGATCAGTGGGAAGAATGTCCCTTACATTGGTGATCAGTGGGAAGAATGTTCCTTACATTGGTGATCAGTGAGAAGAATGTTCCTTACATTGGTGATCAGTGGGAAGAATGTTCCTTACATTGGTGATCAGTGGGAAGAATGTCCCTTACATTGGTGATCAGTGGGAAGAATGTTCCTTACATTGGTGATCAGTGAGAAGAATGTTCCTTACATTGGTGATCAGTGGGAAGAATGTCCCTTACATTGGTGATCAGTGGGAAGAATGTTCCTTACATTGGTGATTAGTGAGAAGAATGTTCCTTACATTGGTGATCAGTGGGAAGAATTTTCCTTACATTGGTGATCAGTGGGAAGAATGTTCCTTACATTGGTGATCAGTGGGAAGAATGTTCCTTACATTGGTGATCAGTGGGAAGAATGTCCCTTACATTGGTGATCAGTGGGAAGAATGTTCCTTACATTGGTGATCAGTGGAAAGAATGTCCCTTACATTGGTGATCAGTGGGAAGAATGTCCCTTACATTGGTGATCAGTGGGAAGAATGTTCCTTACATTGGTGATCAGTGAGAAGAATGTTCCTTACATTGGTGATCAGGGGAAGAATGTCCCTTACATTGGTGATCAGTGGGAAGAATGTTCCTTACATTGGTGATTAGTGAGAAGAATGTTCCTTACATTGGTGATCAGTGGGAAGAATTTTCCTTACATTGGTGATCAGTGGGAAGAATGTTGCTTACATTGGTGATCAGTGGGAAGAATGTTCCTTACATTGGTGATCAGTGGGAAGAATGTTCCTTACATTGGTGATCAGTGAGAAGTATGTTCCTTACATTGGTGATCAGTGGGAAGAATGTTCCTTACATTGGTGATCAGTGGGAAGAATGTTCCTTACATTGGTGATCAGTGAGAAGAATGTCCCTTACATTGGTGATCAGTGGGAAGAATGTTCCTTACATTGGTGATCAGTGAGAAGAATGTTCCTTACATTGGTGATCAGTGAGAAGAATGTCCCTTACATTGGTGATCAGTGAGAAGAATGTCCCTTACATTGGGGATCAGTGGGAAGAATGTTCCTTACATTGGTGATCAGTGGGAAGAATGTTCCTTACATTGGTGATCAGTGAGAGGAATGTTCCTTACATTGGTGATCAGTGGGAAGAATGTTGCTTACATTGGTGATCAGTGAGAGGAATGTTCCTTACATTGGTGATCAGTGGGAAGAATGTTCCTTACATTGGTGATCAGTGAGAAGAATGTCCCTTACATTGGTGATCAGTGGGAAGAATGTTCCTTACATTGGGGATCGGTGAGAAGAATGTTCCTTACATTGGTGATCAGTGGGAAGAATGTTCCTTACATTGGGGATCAGTGGGAAGAATGTCCCTTACATTGGTGATCAGTGGGAAGAATGTTCCTTACATTGGTGATCGGTGAGAAGAATGTTCCTTACATTGGTGATCAGTGGGAAGAATGTCCCTTACATTGGTGATCAGTGGGAAGAATGTTCCTTACATTGGTGATCGGTGAGAAGAATGTTCCTTACATTGGTGATCAGTGGGAAGAATGTTCCTTACATTGGTGATCAGTGGGAAGAATGTTCCTTACATTGGTGATCAGTGAGAAGAATGTCCCTTACATTGGTGATCAGTGGGAAGAATGTCCCTTACATTGGGGATCAGTGGGAAGAATGTTCCTTACATTGGTGATCAGTGGGAAGAATGTTCCTTACATTGGTGGTCAGTGGGAAGAATGTCCCTTACATTGGTGATCAGTGGGAAGAATGTCCCTTACATTGGTGATCAGTGAGAAGAATGTTCCTTACATTGGTGATCAGTGAGAAGAATGTTCCTTACATTGGTGATCAGTGAGAAGAATGTTCCTTACATTGGTGATCAGTGGGAAGAATGTTCCTTACATTGGTGATCAGTGGGAAGAATGTTCCTTACATTGGTGATCAGTGGGAAGAATGTTCCTTACATTGGTGATCAGTGAGAAGAATGTTCCTTACATTGGTGATCAGTGGGAAGAATGTTCCTTACATTGGTGATCAGTGGGAAGAATGTTCCTTACATTGGTGATCAGTGAGAAGAATGTTCCTTACATTGGGGATCAGTGGGAAGAATGTTCCTTACATTGGTGATCAGTGGGAAGAATGTTCCTTACATTGGTGATCAGTGAGAAGAATGTTCCTTACATTGGTGATCAGTGGGAAGAATGTTCCTTACATTGGTGATCAGTGGGAAGAATGTTCCTTACATTGGTGATCAGTGGGAAGAATGTTCCTTACATTGGTGATCAGTGAGAAGAATGTTCCTTACATTGGTGATCAGTGGGAAGAATGCTCCTTACATTGGTGATCAGTGGGAAGAATGTTCCTTACATTGGTGATCAGTGAGAAGAATGTTCCTTACATTGGGGATCAGTGAGAAGAATGTTCCTTACATTGGTGATCAGTGGGAAGAATGTTCCTTACATTGGTGATCAGTGGGAAGAATGTTCCTTACATTGGGGATCAGTGAGAAGAATGTTCCTTACATTGGTGATCAGTGGGAAGAATGTCCCTTACATTGGTGATCAGTGGGAAGAATGTTCCTTACATTGGTGATCAGTGGGAAGAATGTTCCTTACATTGGTGATCGGTGAGAAGAATGTTCCTTACATTGGTGATCAGTGGGAAGAATGTTCCTTACATTGGTGATCAGTGGGAAGAATGTTCCTTACATTGGTGATCAGTGGGAAGAATGTTCCTTACATTGGTGATCAGTGAGAAGAATGTTCCTTACATTGGTGATCAGTGGGAAGAATGTTCCTTACATTGGTGATCAGTGGGAAGAATGTTCCTTACATTGGGGATCAGTGAGAAGAATGTTCCTTACATTGGTGATCAGTGGGAAGAATGTTCCTTACATTGGTGATCAGTGGGAAGAATGTTCCTTACATTGGTGATCAGTGAGAAGAATGTTCCTTACATTGGTGATCGGTGAGAAGAATGTTCCTTACATTGGTGATCAGTGGGAAGAATGTTCCTTACATTGGTGATCAGTGAGAAGAATGTTCCTTACATTGGTGATCAGTGGGAAGAATGATCCTTACATTGGTGATCAGTGAGAAGAATGTCCCTTACATTGGTGATCAGTGGGAAGAATGTTCCTTACATTGGTGATCAGTGGGAAGAATGTCCCTTACATTGGTGATCAGTGGGAAGAATGTCCCTTACATTGGTGATCAGTGAGAAGAATGTTCCTTACATTGGTGATCAGTGGGAAGAATGTTCCTTACATTGGTGATCAGTGGGAAGAATGTCCCTTACATTGGTGATCAGTGGGAAGAATGTTCCTTACATTGGTGATCAGTGAGAAGAATGTCCCTTACATTGGTGATCAGTGGGAAGAATGTTCCTTACATTGGGGATCAGTGAGAAGAATGTTCCTTACATTGGTGATCAGTGGGAAGAATGTTCCTTACATTGGTGATCAGTGGGAAGAATGTCCCTTACATTGGTGATCAGTGAGAAGAATGTCCCTTACATTGGTGATCAGTGGGAAGAATGTTCCTTACATTGGTGATCAGTGGGAAGAATGTTCCTTACATTGGTGATCAGTGAGAAGAATGTCCCTTACATTGGTGATCAGTGGGAAGAATGTTCCTTACATTGGTGATTAGTGAGAAGAATGTTCCTTACATTGGTGATCAGTGGGAAGAATTTTCCTTACATTGGTGATCAGTGGGAAGAATGTTCCTTACATTGGTGATCAGTGGGAAGAATGTTCCTTACATTGGTGATCAGTGGGAAGAATGTCCCTTACATTGGTGATCAGTGGGAAGAATGTTCCTTACATTGGTGATCAGTGAGAAGAATGTTCCTTACATTGGTGATCAGTGGGAAGAATGTTCCTTACATTGGTGATCAGTGGGAAGAATGTTCCTTACATTGGTGATCAGTGAGAAGAATGTCCCTTACATTGGTGATCAGTGGGAAGAATGTTCCTTACATTGGTGATCAGTGAGAAGAATGTTCCTTACATTGGTGATCAGTGGGAAGAATGCTCCTTACATTGGTGATTAGTGAGAAGAATGTTCCTTACATTGGTGATCAGTGAAAAGAATGCTCCTTACATTGGTGATCAGTGGGAAGAATGTTCCTTACATTGGTGATCAGTGAGAAGAATGTTCCTTACATTGGTGATCAGTGAGAAGAATGTTCCTTACATTGGTGATCAGTGGGAAGAATGCTCCTTACATTGGTGATTAGTGAGAAGAATGTTCCTTACATTGGTGATCAGTGGGAAGAATTTTCCTTACATTGGTGATCAGTGGGAAGAATGTTCCTTACATTGGTGATCAGTGAGAAGAATGTTCCTTACATTGGTGATCAGTGAGAAGAATGTTCCTTACATTGGTGATCAGTGGGAAGAATGTTCCTTACATTGGTGATCAGTGGGAAGTATGTTCCTTACATTGGTGATCAGTGGGAAGAATGTTCCTTACATTGGTGATAAGTGAGAAGTATGTTCCTTACATTGGTGATCAGTGGGAAGAATGTTCCTTACATTGGTGATCAGTGAGAAGAATGTTCCTTACATTGGTGATCAGTGGGAAGAATGTTCCTTACATTGGTGATCAGTGAGAAGAATGTCCCTTACATTGGTGATCAGTGGGAAGAATGTTCCTTACATTGGTGATCAGTGAGAAGAATGTTTCTTACATTGGTGATCAGTGAGAAGAATGTTCCTTACATTGGTGATCAGTGGGAAGAATGTCCCTTACATTGGTGATCAGTGGGAAGAATGTCCCTTACATTGGTGATCAGTGGGAAGAATGTCCCTTACATTGGTGATCAGTGAGAAGAATGTTCCTTACATTGGTGATCAGTGAGAAGAATGTTCCTTACATTGGTGATCAGTGAGAAGAATGTTCCTTACATTGGTGATCAGTGGGAAGAATGTTCCTTACATTGGTGATTAGTGAGAAGAATGTTCCTTACATTGGTGATCAGTGGGAAGAATGTTCCTTACATTGGTGATCAGTGGGAAGAATGTTCCTTACATTGGTGATCAGTGGAAAGAATGTCCCTTACATTTGTGATCAGTGAGAAGAATGTCCCTTACATTGGTGATCAGTGGGAAGAATGTTCCTTACATTGGTGATCAGTGGGAAGAATGTTCCTTACATTGGTGATCAGTGAGAAGAATGTTCCTTACATTGGTGATCAGTGGGAAGAATGTTCCTTACATTGGTGATCAGTGGGAAGAATGTTCCTTACATTGGTGATCAGTGAGAAGAATGTTCCTTACATTGGTGATCAGTGGGAAGAATGTTCCTTACATTGGTGATCAGTGTGAAGAATGCTCCTTACATTGGTGATTAGTGAGAAGAATGTTCCTTACATTGGTGATCAGTGGGAAGAATTTTCCTTACATTGGTGATCAGTGGGAAGAATGTTCCTTACATTGGTGATCAGTGAGAAGAATGTTCCTTACATTGGTGATCAGTGGGAAGAATGTTCCTTACATTGGTGATCAGTGGGAAGAATGTTCCTTACATTGGTGATCAGTGAGAAGTATGTTCCTTACATTGGTGATCAGTGGGAAGAATGTTCCTTACATTGGTGATCAGTGGGAAGAATGTTCCTTACATTGGTGATCAGTGAGAAGAATGCTCCTTACATTGGTGATTAGTGAGAAGAATGTTCCTTACATTGGTGATCAGTGAAAAGAAAGCTCCTTACATTGGTGATCAGTGGGAAGAATGTTCCTTACATTGGTGATCAGTGAGAAGAATGTTCCTTACATTGGTGATCAGTGGGAAGAATGTTCCTTACATTGGTGATCAGTGGGAAGAATGCTCCTTACATTGGTGATTAGTGAGAAGAATGTTCCTTACATTGGTGATCAGTGGGAAGAATTTTCCTTACATTGGTGATCAGTGGGAAGAATGTTCCTTACATTGGTGATCAGTGAGAAGAATGTTCCTTACATTGGTGATCAGTGGGAAGAATGTTCCTTACATTGGTGATTAGTGAGAAGAATGTTCCTTACATTGGTGATCAGTGGGAAGAATGTTCCTTACATTGGTGATCAGTGGGAAGAATGTTCCTTACATTGGTGATCAGTGGAAAGAATGTTCCTTACATTGGTGATCAGTGGGAAAAATGTTCCTTACATTGGTGATCAGTGGGAAGAATGTTCCTTACATTGGTGATCAGTGGGAAGAATGTTCCTTACATTGGTGATCAGTGAGAAGAATGTCCCTTACATTGGTGATCAGTGGGAAGAATGTTCCTTACATTGGTGATCAGTGAGAAGAATGCTCCTTACATTGGTGATCAGTGGGAAGAATGTTCCTTACATTGGTGATCAGTGGGAAGAATGTTCCTTACATTGGTGATCAGTGAGATGTATGTTCCTTACATTGGTGATCAGTGGGAAGAATGTTCCTTACATTGGTGATCAGTGGGAAGAATGTCCCTTACATTGGTGATCAGTGAGAAGAATGTTCCTTACATTGGTGATCAGTGGGAAGAATGTTCCTTACATTGGTGATCAGTGGGAAGAATGTTCCTTACATTGGTGATCAGTGGGAAGAATGTTCCTTACATTGGTGATCAGTGAGAAGAATGTTCCTTACATTGGTGATCAGTGGGAAGAATGTTCCTTACATTGGTGATCAGTGGGAAGAATGTTCCTTACATTGGGGATCAGTGAGAAGAATGTTCCTTACATTGGTGATCAGTGGGAAGAATGTTCCTTACATTGGTGATCAGTGGGAAGAATGTTCCTTACATTGGTGATCAGTGAGAAGAATGTTCCTTACATTGGTGATCGGTGAGAAGAATGTTCCTTACATTGGTGTTCAGTGGGAAGAATGTTCCTTACATTGGTGATCAGTGGGAAGAATGTCCCTTACATTGGTGATCAGTGAGAAGAATGTTTCTTACATTGGTGCTCAGTGGGAAGAATGTCCCTTACATTGGTGATCAGTGGAAAGAATGTCCCTTACATTGGTGATCAGTGGGAAGAATGTTCCTTACATTGGTGATCAGTGGGAAGAATGTCCCTTACATTGGTGATCAGTGAGAAGAATGTTCCTTACATTGGTGATCAGTGAGAAGAATGTTCCTTATATTGGTGATCAGTGGGAAAAATGTTCCTTACATTGGTGATCAGTGAGAAGAATGTTCCTTACATTGGTGATCAGTGGGAAAAATGTTCCTTACATTGGTGATCAGTGGGAAGAATGTTCCTTACATTGGTGATCAGTTGGAAGAATGTTCCTTACATTGGTGATCAGTGAGAAGAATGTCCCTTACATTGGTGATCAGTGGGAAGAATGTTCCTTACATTGGTGATCAGTGAGAAGAATGTCCCTTACATTGGTGATCAGTGGGAAGAATGTTCCTTACATTGGTGATCAGTGAGAAGAATGTTCCTTACATTGGTGATCAGTGAGAAGAATGTCCCTTACATTGGTGATCAGTGGGAAGAATGTTCCTTACATTGGTGATCAGTGGGAAGAATGTCCCTTACATTGGTGATCAGTGAGAAGAATGTCCCTTACATTGGTAATCAGTGGGAAGAATGTTCCTTACATTGGTGATCAGTGGGAAGAATGTTCCTTACATTGGTGATCAGTGAGAAGAATGTTCCTTACATTGGTGATCAGTGAGAAGAATGTCCCTTACATTGGTGATCAGTGGGAAGAATGTTCCTTACATTGGTGATCAGTGGGAAGAATGTTCCTTACATTGGTGATCAGTGAGAAGAATGTCCCTTACATTGGTGATCAGTGAGAAGAATGTCCCTTACATTGGTGATCAGTGAGAAGAATGTTCCTTACATTGGTGATCAGTGAGAAGAATGTCCCTTACATTGGTGATCAGTGGGAAGAATGTCCCTTACATTGGTGATCAGTGGGAAGAATGTCCCTTACATTGGTGATCAGTGAGAAGAATGTTCCTTACATTGGTGATCAGTGGGAAGAATGTCCCTTACATTGGTGATCAGTGAGAAGAATGTCCCTTACATTGGTGATCAGTGGGAAGAATGTTCCTTACATTGGTGATCAGTGGGAAGAATGTTCCTTACATTGGTGATCAGTGAGAAGAATGTCCCTTACATTGGTGATCAGTGGGAAGAATGTCCCTTACATTGGTGATCAGTGGGAAGAATGTTCCTTACATTGGTGATTAGTGAGAAGAATGTTCCTTACATTGGTGATCAGTGGGAAGAATTTTCCTTACATTGGTGATCAGTGGGAAGAATGTTCCTTACATTGGTGATCAGTGGGAAGAATGTTCCTTACATTGGTGATCAGTGGGAAGAATGTCCCTTACATTGGTGATCAGTGGGAAGAATGTTCCTTACATTGGTGATCAGTGAGAAGAATGTTCCTTACATTGGTGATCAGTGGGAAGAATGTTCCTTACATTGGTGATCAGTGGGAAGAATGTTCCTTACATTGGTGATCAGTGAGAAGAATGTCCCTTACATTGGTGATCAGTGGGAAGAATGTTCCTTACATTGGTGATCAGTGAGAAGAATGTTCCTTACATTGGTGATCAGTGGGAAGAATGCTCCTTACATTGGTGATTAGTGAGAAGAATGTTCCTTACATTGGTGATCAGTGAAAAGAATGCTCCTTACATTGGTGATCAGTGGGAAGAATGTTCCTTACATTGGTGATCAGTGAGAAGAATGTTCCTTACATTGGTGATCAGTGAGAAGAATGTTCCTTACATTGGTGATCAGTGGGAAGAATGTTCCTTACATTGGTGATCAGTGAGAAGAATGTTCCTTACATTGGTGATCAGTGAGAAGAATGTTCCTTACATTGGTGATCAGTGGGAAGAATGTTCCTTACATTGGTGATCAGTGGGAAGAATGTTCCTTACATTGGTGATAAGTGAGAAGTATGTTCCTTACATTGGTGATCAGTGGGAAGAATGTTCCTTACATTGGTGATCAGTGAGAAGAATGTTCCTTACATTGGTGATCAGTGGGAAGAATGTTCCTTACATTGGTGATCAGTGAGAAGAATGTCCCTTACATTGGTGATCAGTGGGAAGAATGTTCCTTACATTGGTGATCAGTGAGAAGAATGTTTCTTACATTGGTGATCAGTGAGAAGAATGTCCCTTACATTGGTGATCAGTGGGAAGAATGTCCCTTACATTGGTGATCAGTGGGAAGAATGTCCCTTACATTGGTGATCAGTGAGAAGAATGTTCCTTACATTGGTGATCAGTGAGAAGAATGTTCCTTACATTGGTGATCAGTGAGAAGAATGTTCCTTACATTGGTGATCAGTGGGAAGAATGTTCCTTACATTGGTGATTAGTGAGAAGAATGTTCCTTACATTGGTGATCAGTGGGAAGAATGTTCCTTACATTGGTGATCAGTGGGAAGAATGTTCCTTACATTGGTGATCAGTGGGAAGAATGTTCCTTACATTGGTGATCAGTGGGAAGAATGTTCCTTACATTGGTGATTAGTGAGAAGAATGTTCCTTACATTGGTGATCAGTGAGAAGAATGTTCCTTACATTTGTGATCAGTGAGAAGAATGTCCCTTACATTGGTGATCAGTGGGAAGAATGTTCCTTACATTGGTGATCAGTGGGAAGAATGTTCCTTACATTGGTGATCAGTGAGAAGAATGTTCCTTACATTGGTGATCAGTGGGAAGAATGTTCCTTACATTGGTGATCAGTGGGAAGAATGTTCCTTACATTGGTGATCAGTGAGAAGAATGTTCCTTACATTGGTGATCAGTGGGAAGAATGTTCCTTACATTGGTGATCAGTGTGAAGAATGCTCCTTACATTGGTGATTAGTGAGAAGAATGTTCCTTACATTGGTGATCAGTGGGAAGAATTTTCCTTACATTGGTGATCAGTGGGAAGAATGTTCCTTACATTGGTGATCAGTGAGAAGAATGTTCCTTACATTGGTGATCAGTGGGAAGAATGTTCCTTACATTGGTGATCAGTGGGAAGAATGTTCCTTACATTGGTGATCAGTGAGAAGTATGTTCCTTACATTGGTGATCAGTGGGAAGAATGTTCCTTACATTGGTGATCAGTGGGAAGAATGCTCCTTACATTGGTGATTAGTGAGAAGAATGTTCCTTACATTGGTGATCAGTGAAAAGAATGCTCCTTACATTGGTGATCAGTGGGAAGAATGTTCCTTACATTGGTGATCAGTGAGAAGAATGTTCCTTACATTGGTGATCAGTGGGAAGAATGTTCCTTACATTGGTGATCAGTGGGAAGAATGCTCCTTACATTGGTGATTAGTGAGAAGAATGTTCCTTACATTGGTGATCAGTGGGAAGAATTTTCCTTACATTGGTGATCAGTGGGAAGAATGTTCCTTACATTGGTGATCAGTGAGAAGAATGTTCCTTACATTGGTGATCAGTGGGAAGAATGTTCCTTACATTGGTGATTAGTGAGAAGAATGTTCCTTACATTGGTGATCAGTGGGAAGAATGTTCCTTACATTGGTGATCAGTGGGAAGAATGTTCCTTACATTGGTGATCAGTGGAAAGAATGTTCCTTACATTGGTGATCAGTGGGAAAAATGTTCCTTACATTGGTGATCAGTGGGAAGAATGTTCCTTACATTGGTGATCAGTGGGAAGAATGTTCCTTACATTGGTGATCAGTGAGAAGAATGTCCCTTACATTGGTGATCAGTGGGAAGAATGTTCCTTACATTGGTGATCAGTGAGAAGAATGCTCCTTACATTGGTGATCAGTGGGAAGAATGTTCCTTACATTGGTGATCAGTGGGAAGAATGTTCCTTACATTGGTGATCAGTGAGATGTATGTTCCTTACATTGGTGATCAGTGGGAAGAATGTTCCTTACATTGGTGATCAGTGGGAAGAATGTCCCTTACATTGGTGATCAGTGAGAAGAATGTTCCTTACATTGGTGATCAGTGGGAAGAATGTTCCTTACATTGGTGATCAGTGGGAAGAATGTTCCTTACATTGGTGATCAGTGGGAAGAATGTTCCTTACATTGGTGATCAGTTAGAAGAATGTTCCTTACATTGGTGATCAGTGGGAAGAATGTTCCTTACATTGGTGATCAGTGGGAAGAATGTTCCTTACATTGGGGATCAGTGAGAAGAATGTTCCTTACATTGGTGATCAGTGGGAAGAATGTTCCTTACATTGGTGATCAGTGGGAAGAATGTTCCTTACATTGGTGATCAGTGAGAAGAATGTTCCTTACATTGGTGATCGGTGAGAAGAATGTTCCTTACATTGGTGATCAGTGGGAAGAATGTTCCTTACATTGGTGATCAGTGGGAAGAATGTCCCTTACATTGGTGATCAGTGAGAAGAATGTTTCTTACATTGGTGCTCAGTGGGAAGAATGTCCCTTACATTGGTGATCAGTGGAAAGAATGTCCCTTACATTGGTGATCAGTGGGAAGAATGTTCCTTACATTGGTGATCAGTGGGAAGAATGTCCCTTACATTGGTGATCAGTGAGAAGAATGTTCCTTACATTGGTGATCAGTGGGAAGAATGTTCCTTACATTGGTGATCAGTGGGAAGAATGTTCCTTACATTGGTGATCAGTGAGAAGAATGTCCCTTACATTGGTGATCAGTGAGAAGAATGTTCCTTATATTGGTGATCAGTGGGAAAAATGTTCCTTACATTGGTGATCAGTGAGAAGAATGTTCCTTACATTGGTGATCAGTGGGAAAAATGTTCCTTACATTGGTGATCAGTGGGAAGAATGTTCCTTACATTGGTGATCAGTTGGAAGAATGTTCCTTACATTGGTGATCAGTGAGAAGAATGTCCCTTACATTGGTGATCAGTGGGAAGAATGTTCCTTACATTGGTGATCAGTGGGAAGAATGTCCCTTACATTGGTGATCAGTGAGAAGAATGTCCCTTACATTGGTGATCAGTGAGAAGAATGTTCCTTACATTGGTGATCAGTGGGAAGAATGTTCCTTACATTGGTGATCAGTGAGAAGAATGTTCCTTACATTGGTGATCAGTGGGAAGAATGTTCCTTACATTGGTGATCAGTGAGAAGAATGTCCCTTACATTGGTGATCAGTGGGAAGAATGTTCCTTACATTGGTGATCAGTGAGAAGAATGTTCCTTACATTGGTGATCAGTGAGAAGAATGTCCCTTACATTGGTGATCAGTGGGAAGAATGATCCTTACATTGGTGATCAGTGGGAAGAATGTCCCTTACATTGGTGATCAGTGAGAAGAATGTCCCTTACATTGGTAATCAGTGGGAAGAATGTTCCTTACATTGGTGATCAGTGGGAAGAATGTTCCTTACATTGGTGATCAGTGAGAAGAATGTTCCTTACATTGGTGATCAGTGAGAAGAATGTCCCTTACATTGGTGATCAGTGGGAAGAATGTTCCTTACATTGGTGATCAGTGGGAAGAATGTTCCTTACATTGGTGATCAGTGAGAAGAATGTCCCTTACATTGGTGATCAGTGGGAAGAATGTTCCTTACATTGGTGATCAGTGAGAAGAATGTTCCTTACATTGGTGATCAGTGGGAAGAATGCTCCTTACATTGGTGATTAGTGAGAAGAATGTTCCTTACATTGGTGATCAGTGAAAAGAATGCTCCTTACATTGGTGATCAGTGGGAAGAATGTTCCTTACATTGGTGATCAGTGAGAAGAATGTTCCTTACATTGGTGATCAGTGAGAAGAATGTTCCTTACATTGGTGATCAGTGGGAAGAATGTTCCTTACATTGGTGATCAGTGAGAAGAATGTTCCTTACATTGGTGATCAGTGAGAAGAATGTTCCTTACATTGGTGATCAGTGGGAAGAATGTTCCTTACATTGGTGATCAGTGGGAAGAATGTTCCTTACATTGGTGATAAGTGAGAAGTATGTTCCTTACATTGGTGATCAGTGGGAAGAATGTTCCTTACATTGGTGATCAGTGAGAAGAATGTTCCTTACATTGGTGATCAGTGGGAAGAATGTTCCTTACATTGGTGATCAGTGAGAAGAATGTCCCTTACATTGGTGATCAGTGGGAAGAATGTTCCTTACATTGGTGATCAGTGAGAAGAATGTTTCTTACATTGGTGATCAGTGAGAAGAATGTCCCTTACATTGGTGATCAGTGGGAAGAATGTCCCTTACATTGGTGATCAGTGGGAAGAATGTCCCTTACATTGGTGATCAGTGAGAAGAATGTTCCTTACATTGGTGATCAGTGAGAAGAATGTTCCTTACATTGGTGATCAGTGAGAAGAATGTTCCTTACATTGGTGATCAGTGGGAAGAATGTTCCTTACATTGGTGATTAGTGAGAAGAATGTTCCTTACATTGGTGATCAGTGGGAAGAATGTTCCTTACATTGGTGATCAGTGGGAAGAATGTTCCTTACATTGGTGATCAGTGGGAAGAATGTTCCTTACATTGGTGATCAGTGGGAAGAATGTTCCTTACATTGGTGATTAGTGAGAAGAATGTTCCTTACATTGGTGATCAGTGAGAAGAATGTTCCTTACATTTGTGATCAGTGAGAAGAATGTCCCTTACATTGGTGATCAGTGGGAAGAATGTTCCTTACATTGGTGATCAGTGGGAAGAATGTTCCTTACATTGGTGATCAGTGAGAAGAATGTTCCTTACATTGGTGATCAGTGGGAAGAATGTTCCTTACATTGGTGATCAGTGGGAAGAATGTTCCTTACATTGGTGATCAGTGAGAAGAATGTTCCTTACATTGGTGATCAGTGGGAAGAATGTTCCTTACATTGGTGATCAGTGTGAAGAATGCTCCTTACATTGGTGATTAGTGAGAAGAATGTTCCTTACATTGGTGATCAGTGGGAAGAATTTTCCTTACATTGGTGATCAGTGGGAAGAATGTTCCTTACATTGGTGATCAGTGAGAAGAATGTTCCTTACATTGGTGATCAGTGGGAAGAATGTTCCTTACATTGGTGATCAGTGGGAAGAATGTTCCTTACATTGGTGATCAGTGAGAAGTATGTTCCTTACATTGGTGATCAGTGGGAAGAATGTTCCTTACATTGGTGATCAGTGGGAAGAATGCTCCTTACATTGGTGATTAGTGAGAAGAATGTTCCTTACATTGGTGATCAGTGAAAAGAATGCTCCTTACATTGGTGATCAGTGGGAAGAATGTTCCTTACATTGGTGATCAGTGAGAAGAATGTTCCTTACATTGGTGATCAGTGGGAAGAATGTTCCTTACATTGGTGATCAGTGGGAAGAATGCTCCTTACATTGGTGATTAGTGAGAAGAATGTTCCTTACATTGGTGATCAGTGGGAAGAATTTTCCTTACATTGGTGATCAGTGGGAAGAATGTTCCTTACATTGGTGATCAGTGAGAAGAATGTTCCTTACATTGGTGATCAGTGGGAAGAATGTTCCTTACATTGGTGATTAGTGAGAAGAATGTTCCTTACATTGGTGATCAGTGGGAAGAATGTTCCTTACATTGGTGATCAGTGGGAAGAATGTTCCTTACATTGGTGATCAGTGGAAAGAATGTTCCTTACATTGGTGATCAGTGGGAAAAATGTTCCTTACATTGGTGATCAGTGGGAAGAATGTTCCTTACATTGGTGATCAGTGGGAAGAATGTTCCTTACATTGGTGATCAGTGAGAAGAATGTCCCTTACATTGGTGATCAGTGGGAAGAATGTTCCTTACATTGGTGATCAGTGAGAAGAATGCTCCTTACATTGGTGATCAGTGGGAAGAATGTTCCTTACATTGGTGATCAGTGGGAAGAATGTTCCTTACATTGGTGATCAGTGAGATGTATGTTCCTTACATTGGTGATCAGTGGGAAGAATGTTCCTTACATTGGTGATCAGTGGGAAGAATGTCCCTTACATTGGTGATCAGTGAGAAGAATGTTCCTTACATTGGTGATCAGTGGGAAGAATGTTCCTTACATTGGTGATCAGTGGGAAGAATGTTCCTTACATTGGTGATCAGTGGGAAGAATGTTCCTTACATTGGTGATCAGTTAGAAGAATGTTCCTTACATTGGTGATCAGTGGGAAGAATGTTCCTTACATTGGTGATCAGTGGGAAGAATGTTCCTTACATTGGGGATCAGTGAGAAGAATGTTCCTTACATTGGTGATCAGTGGGAAGAATGTTCCTTACATTGGTGATCAGTGGGAAGAATGTTCCTTACATTGGTGATCAGTGAGAAGAATGTTCCTTACATTGGTGATCGGTGAGAAGAATGTTCCTTACATTGGTGATCAGTGGGAAGAATGTTCCTTACATTGGTGATCAGTGGGAAGAATGTCCCTTACATTGGTGATCAGTGAGAAGAATGTTTCTTACATTGGTGCTCAGTGGGAAGAATGTCCCTTACATTGGTGATCAGTGGAAAGAATGTCCCTTACATTGGTGATCAGTGGGAAGAATGTTCCTTACATTGGTGATCAGTGGGAAGAATGTCCCTTACATTGGTGATCAGTGAGAAGAATGTTCCTTACATTGGTGATCAGTGGGAAGAATGTTCCTTACATTGGTGATCAGTGGGAAGAATGTTCCTTACATTGGTGATCAGTGAGAAGAATGTCCCTTACATTGGTGATCAGTGAGAAGAATGTTCCTTATATTGGTGATCAGTGGGAAAAATGTTCCTTACATTGGTGATCAGTGAGAAGAATGTTCCTTACATTGGTGATCAGTGGGAAAAATGTTCCTTACATTGGTGATCAGTGGGAAGAATGTTCCTTACATTGGTGATCAGTTGGAAGAATGTTCCTTACATTGGTGATCAGTGAGAAGAATGTCCCTTACATTGGTGATCAGTGGGAAGAATGTTCCTTACATTGGTGATCAGTGGGAAGAATGTCCCTTACATTGGTGATCAGTGAGAAGAATGTCCCTTACATTGGTGATCAGTGAGAAGAATGTTCCTTACATTGGTGATCAGTGGGAAGAATGTTCCTTACATTGGTGATCAGTGAGAAGAATGTTCCTTACATTGGTGATCAGTGGGAAGAATGTTCCTTACATTGGTGATCAGTGAGAAGAATGTCCCTTACATTGGTGATCAGTGGGAAGAATGTTCCTTACATTGGTGATCAGTGAGAAGAATGTTCCTTACATTGGTGATCAGTGAGAAGAATGTCCCTTACATTGGTGATCAGTGGGAAGAATGATCCTTACATTGGTGATCAGTGGGAAGAATGTCCCTTACATTGGTGATCAGTGAGAAGAATGTCCCTTACATTGGTAATCAGTGGGAAGAATGTTCCTTACATTGGTGATCAGTGGGAAGAATGTTCCTTACATTGGTGATCAGTGAGAAGAATGTTCCTTACATTGGTGATCAGTGAGAAGAATGTCCCTTACATTGGTGATCAGTGGGAAGAATGTTCCTTACATTGGTGATCAGTGGGAAGAATGTCCCTTACATTGGTGATCAGTGAGAAGAATGTCCCTTACATTGGTGATCAGTGAGAAGAATGTTCCTTACATTGGTGATCAGTGAGAAGAATGTCCCTTACATTGGTGATCAGTGGGAAGAATGTCCCTTACATTGGTGATCAGTGGGAAGAATGTCCCTTACATTGGTGATCAGTGAGAAGAATGTTCCTTACATTGGTGATCAGTGGGAAGAATGTTCCTTACATTGGTGATCAGTGGGAAGAATGTTCCTTACATTGGTGATCAGTGAGAAGAATGTCCCTTACATTGGTGATCAGTGAGAAGAATGTTCCTTACATTGGTGATCAGTGGGAAAAATGTTCCTTACATTGGTGATCAGTGAGAAGAATGTTCCTTACATTGGTGATCAGTGGGAAAAATGTTCCTTACATTGGTGATCAGTGGGAAGAATGTTCCTTACATTGGTGATCAGTTGGAAGAATGTTCCTTACATTGGTGATCAGTGAGAAGAATGTCCCTTACATTGGTGATCAGTGGGAAGAATGTTCCTTACATTGGTGATCAGTGGGAAGAATGTCCCTTACATTGGTGATCAGTGAGAAGAATGTCCCTTACATTGGTGATCAGTGAGAAGAATGTTCCTTACATTGGTGATCAGTGGGAAGAATGTTCCTTACATTGGTGATCAGTGAGAAGAATGTTCCTTACATTGGTGATCAGTGGGAAGAATGTTCCTTACATTGTTGATCAGTGAGAAGAATGTCCCTTACATTGGTGATCAGTGGGAAGAATGTTCCTTACATTGGTGATCAGTGAGAAGAATGTTCCTTACATTGGTGATCAGTGAGAAGAATGTCCCTTACATTGGTGATCAGTGGGAAGAATGATCCTTACATTGGTGATCAGTGGGAAGAATGTCCCTTACATTGGTGATCAGTGAGAAGAATGTCCCTTACATTGGTAATCAGTGGGAAGAATGTTCCTTACATTGGTGATCAGTGGGAAGAATGTTCCTTACATTGGTGATCAGTGAGAAGAATGTTCCTTACATTGGTGGTCAGTGAGAAGAATGTCCCTTACATTGGTGATCAGTGGGAAGAATGTTCCTTACATTGGTGATCAGTGAGAAGAATGTCCCTTACATTGGTGATCAGTGAGAAGAATGTTCCTTACATTGGTGATCAGTGGAAAGAATGTTCCTTACATTGGTGATCAGTGGGAAGAATGTTCCTTACATTGGTGATCAGTGGGAAGAATGTTCCTTACATTGGTGATCAGTGGGAAGAATGTTCCTTACATTGGTGATCAGTGGGAAGAATGTTCCTTACATTGGTGATCAGTGGGAAGAATGTCCCTTACATTGGTGATCAGTGGGAAGAATGTTCCTTACATTGGTGATCAGTGGGAAGAATGTTCCTTACATTGGTGATCAGTGGGAAGAATGTTCCTTACATTGGTGATCAGTGAGAAGAATGCTCCTTACATTGGTGATCAGTGAGAAGAATGTTCCTTACATTGGTGATCAGTGAGAAGAATGTTCCTTACATTGGTGATCAGTGGGAAGAATGTTCCTTACATTGGTGATCAGTGGGAAGAATGTTCCTTACATTGGTGATCAGTGAGAAGAATGTTCCTTACATTGGTGATCAGTGAGAAGAATGTTCCTTACATTGGTGATCAGTGGGAAGAATGTTCCTTACATTGGTGATCAGTGAGAAGAATGTTCCTTACATTGGTGATCAGTGAGAAGAATGTCCCTTACATTGGTGATCAGTGAGAAGAATGTCCCTTACATTGGTGATCAGTGGGAAGAATGTCCCTTACATTGGTGATCAGTGGGAAGAATGTCCCTTACATTGGTGATCAGTGAGAAGAATGGGGAAGGAAAGGGAGTAGCCATATAGGCTCCCCTTTCCTCATGGGGTCACTGTAACTGCAAGGTTAATACATAAGTTTCTAAGAAGGTTTAGCTACAGGGCTAGAGAGTCAATAGTTTAAAAAAAAAAAAAAAAAAAAAAAAAAAAAACCCCAGTCAGTAGATTTGATTAAGCTCAGGTGTGTTAGAGAGTTCTGGAAATCTGAGAATCAGTAAGGGATTGGTTAGTGAAATCAGGTGTTAGATCAGGAAAATTCTAGAAGCTGGTTTCTGGTCCATTTAAGGAGCAGTTCCAGGCAGGTTAGTGGTGCGATACCAGAAGATTCCATCAGGAGGAGCTCCCCACCCTACCCCCCCCCCATCTTTTTCCCGTCGCGGCCAATTCATGTGGTAGGCTCCCTCTGGTGAATTGCCAGAGGGGAGAATTAAGGAAAGTCAAGTTCAAGTAATAATCAGCTCGAGTCTCAGTGGCTGGGTTGAGTACGGGTATTGATAAACACTTGGTTGGAAAGTATGTTTTAAAAGTTAAAATTGGTGGATTATGGATTTATGTTTTGAAAACCAGTGAATCAGGCCGTGGCCAATAATTATCCAAAAAAAATAAAAATAAAAATAAAATAATAATAATATATATAAAATAAAAAATGTTACATGGAGATTAATAAAATTGGTTGTTTAAGTTATAACTTGCTCTGGTGTTTTTTGTGCTCTATGCATGTTTGCGGGGGTATGCATGATGCATGTGATCCCATGTCCCTTACATTGGTAATCAGTGGGAAGAATGTTCCTTACATTGGTGATCAGTGGGAAGAATGTTCCTTACATTGGTGATCAGTGAGAAGAATGTTCCTTACATTGGTGATCAGTGGGAAGAATGTTCCTTACATTGGTGATCAGTGGGAAGAATGTTCCTTACATTGGTGATCAGTGAGAAGAATGTTCCTTACATTGGTGATCAGTGAGAAGAATGTTCCTTACATTGGTGATCAGTGGGAAGAATGTTCCTTACATTGGTGATCAGTGAGAAGAATGTTCCTTACATTGGTGATCAGTGGGAAGAATGTTCCTTACATTGGTGGTCAGTGGGAAGAATGTTCCTTACATTGGTGATCAGTGGGAAGAATGTCCCTTACATTGGTGATCAGTGAGAAGAATGTCCCTTACATTGGTAATCAGTGGGAAGAATGTTCCTTACATTGGTGATCAGTGGGAAGAATGTTCCTTACATTGGTGATCAGTGAGAAGAATGTTCCTTACATTGGTGATCAGTGAGAAGAATGTCCCTTACATTGGTGATCAGTGGGAAGAATGTTCCTTACATTGGTGGTCAGTGGGAAGAATGTTCCTTACATTGGTGATCAGTGGGAAGAATGTCCCTTACATTGGTGATCAGTGGGAAGAATGTTCCTTACATTGGTGATCAGTGGGAAGAATGTCCCTTACATTGGTGATCAGTGGGAAGAATGTCCCTTACATTGGTGATCAGTGGGAAGAATGTTCCTTACATTGGTGATCAGTGGGAAGAATGTCCCTTACATTGGTGATCAGTGGGAAGAATGTTCCTTACATTGGTGATCAGTGAGAAGAATGTTCCTTACATTGGTGATCAGTGGGAAGAATGTTCCTTACATTGGTGATCAGTGGGAAGAATGTTCCTTACATTGGTGATCAGTGGGAAGAATGTTCCTTACATTGGTGATCAGTGAGAAGAATGTTCCTTACATTGGTGATCAGTGGGAAGAATGTTCCTTACATTGGTGATCAGTGGGAAGAATTCTCCTTACATTGGTGATCAGTGGGAAGAATGTTCCTTAAATTGGTGATCAGTGAGAAGAATGTTCCTTACATTGGTGATCAGTGAGAAGAATGTTCCTTACATTGGTGATCAGTGGGAAGAATTCTCCTTACATTGGTGATCAGTGGGAAGAATGTTCCTTACATTGGTGATCAGTGAGAAGAATGTTCCTTACATTGGTGATCAGTGGGAAGAATGTTCCTTACATTGGTGGTCAGTGGGAAGAATTTTCCTTACATTGGTGATCAGTGGGAAGAATGCTCCTTACATTGGTGATCAGTGGGAAGAATGTTCCTTACATTGGTGATCAGTGGGAAGAATGCTCCTTACATTGGTGATCAGTGGGAAGAATGTTCCTTACATTGGTGATCAGTGGGAAGAATGTTCCTTACATTGGTGATCAGTGAGAAGAATGTTCCTTACATTGGTGGTCAGTGGGAAGAATGTTCCTTACATTGGTGATCAGTGGGAAGAATGTCCCTTACATTGGTGATCAGTGAGAAGAATGTTCCTTACATTGGTGGTCAGTGGGAAGAATGTTCCTTACATTGGTGATCAGTGGGAAGAAGGAGGAGGACACACCCAGAGCTCTCTCTGAGATCCAGCCTTTTTCAAGCCTGGGCCTTGCCTGCTAGCTTGGCCCAGGAATAATGCCTGATCCTGGGGGAGGCCCTGGGAGGGATCCCCCTGATGACACGGGGCCTAGTGAGGAGGAAAAGGTGGAGGACCTGACTGAGGGTCCAGGCCCTGGTGAGCATGTGGATGTCTACAGACAGAAGATCATTGATCGTTTCCGGGCGATCGGAAGAGCTGAGGAGAAACTTAAATGTTTAAAGTTTGAACATAAAAACTTCAGGGCCAAGTATTTCCAGGCCTGGAGTAAGAATCGTTCGGCCATGAAGCCTGAGTTACAGCAGATGGAGGAGAAGGTAAAGAAACAATCTTTATTGTTGGAGAAATTGAAAGATAAATGTGGAGCTTTGGTAGAAAAGTTTACCAATGAGAGGAGATTTACCAGCCAGACATCGGTGAGTTCTGTGGATCAGCAGCACCAGAGCAACGTGGATGGATCTGCATCATGCCCCCCGCACATGGATTTTGCTGCTACTGCTGGGACTTGTAGTTCCACAAGCAAAATGGCTGCCAGCTCCAAAGAGCCTGTTTCACCTTCACCTGGGCTGGTTGATGCAGGTGGGGGAGGGGAGCAGCACAGTGCAGCATGTGAAGTGGAAGCAGCCATGGAAGTCTCCTGCAATGATTCACCTGTTGCTGTATTAGAATAGCCTTCACTCTGCTTAGCTGACAATCCTGTCCTGATGGAGAAGAGTCTGCCTGGAGGTGAAGTATCTAGGGGTACAGCAGTGAGTATGGACACGGAAGGAACTATGAATGTGCCAGAAAATAATGACAGCAATAACATTAATAAAGCAATGGATGTGGTGGTGGGTGGTGAAGGGGTTAATGTTGCTGCTTTTGGTAAAAATGACATTTCTCCTCCTGCTCAGCAGAGGAAAGACTCCTCAGGTGTACAATTGTCATCGGCCAGAGTTGTGTCAGACATTTCTAAATGCACAACTGAATCCTCTGCAGGGAGGTCGGCGAGCACTGGCAGCTATGCGACAGTTTTGGGGAGTCGCACCAAGGAGGGTGGGAGGAATGCTGCAAATGTTAGTGGTCACAATTTGGGGAGGTTTGGTGGGGGGATGGTTAGTGGGTACCAGAGGAGAAATGTGGTCCAGTTGGAGGGGGAGGGGACCCCACCAGTAAGGGGGAGGGTGGCAGAGTTGGTTCTGGAAATGGGGTTTAAAGTTTCAGATATTTTTGCTTTGATTTGCCCCGTGGGGAGTTCTGAGTTTGATTTGTCCTTTGTAAAGCCTGAGGGTTTGGATTTGTTTTGGGAACGATTTAGGAGGTGCGGGGGCCTTCCGCAGTGGAACGGTTGGGTACCAAAGGTGATTTCCAGGCAGCCTCTGATAAAATCTGTCACGATCCTGGTGCGTAATGAATCTATACCTGAGGCTGATTTAATAGTATTGCTACGCCGATATGGTGAGGTCCTCGCTCCACTGCGGAAGGTCCTTGATCTGCATGGGATTTGGACAAGGGCCTGGACAGTGTCATTAAAATTAAGGGTGCTGGGAAATGTAGTCCAACATCTGCCCTGTTCAGCCTTTCTGGGGAGGGATAGGCTGACCATTTTTTACCAAGGTCAGCCTAAAGTCTGCAACAAATGTGGTGAAAAGGGCCATTTTGCATCTACCTGCACCCGTAAAAAGTGTTCAATGTGCCAGGAGCTGGGCCATTTGGCTAAGGATTGCACCGATATTCGGTGCAATTTGTGCCAAAAGCTCGGTCATCCTTATAGTCAATGCCCACAGGCATTACATAACTTGCCGGGATTGGAGGCTGAGCTGCAGAGGCTGGATAAAGGAGGATGAGGCCGCTGAAACTGTTGTCCCTCCTGTGTCTGTGACATCTGTTGTTTTTGGTTCTGGTTCTGTCTCTCCTAGTGATGTGGTCCCTGAGTCTGTCCCTCCTGTGTCTGTGACATCTGTTGTTTCTGGTTCTGGTTCAGTTTCCCCTAGTAATGTGGTCCCTGAGTCTGTCCCTCCTGTGGTACGTAGATCCTCCAGACTGGCGGAGGCTGCTGGGGGGGCAGGTTTAGCGGATCTTCCCACTCAGCCTCCAGTCCCTGCCCCTCGGACGCGCAAGCGTGGTCAGGGGAATGTGGGGGTGCTGGATGGGGGTGGGGCTGATGGAAGGGTGTCCATACCCCATGTCTCACTCTCTGTTGATGGGGATTCGGATGATGAGGGGTGGGAGAAGATTAGGAGGAAGAAAAAAAAGAAGAGGAAGACAAGAAAAGCTGTCATTTCTTCCTCAGAGTCGGACCCAGGAGGGGTTCCTCTTGGCAACACCTTTTCTGTTTTGTCAGGTGATGAGATGTCTGATGTGTCTTTCTCTTTATCTTCTATGGATGAGGGGGAGTCATGTAGTTTAAAGAGAGCTGTTTCTGGTGATGAGAGTGTGGTAAAGGTTAAGAAACGACTACCCCAATCATCCTGATGGCAGTTCCCACTCCGATAAAGGTGGCGACCATTAATGTCGCCAGCATTAAATCTGCAAGAGCTCGTGATATTGCCTTATTTTTGCTCAGCGAGTTTGATGCCGAGATTTTATTTTTGCAAGAGACCTGGCTCCATACTTTGGCCGATGTCCATCTGGCAAAAAGGGAGTGGAGATGCGGTCCCTCCTTTTGGTCTCTTGCGGCTGAGCCCTGCAGTGGAGTTGCGGTCCTTTTTAAAACCGATATGGTAATGTGCCGGCAGATAATTGAGGTAGAAATGGGTAGATGCATGGTCTTGGACGTTTCTGTTAGGGGGCAGGACCTGCGCCTGATTAATATCTATGGGCCGCAGTCAAAATGGGGCAGGAAATGCCTCCTCACAGAGATCAAGCCCTTCCTTTTTACGTCCCAGCAGGTTGTCTTTGGAGGTGACTTTAACACCATAATTAGGCCTGAAGACAGGAGAGGCTCCATAGACAGGCTGGGTTACGATAGCGTTTTTCTTAGAGATATGGTGAGACAAGCAGGCCTGGTAGATGTGCATATTAAGCACTGCCCTGGCAGCACGGGATTCACATTTCAGAGAGGGAATAGTCAGAGTAGGATAGATAGGTTTTCTTTAAAGGAGAACTCTGCTTTCTCGGCTCCTGAGTTGAGGGCGGTGGAGTTCTCCGACCACTGTATGCTGTCTGTGACTCTGAATGCCTCGGACACTCCACCCAGGGGAAGGGGTACCTGGAAACTGAATTTGACTCTCCTGGAAGATGTAGAGGTAAGACAATCCTTTGAGGATTTTTTTCAGGCACAGGTTTCTATTCTGGACTTTTGCAGCAGTAAGTCAGAGTGGTGGGAGCTTGTGAAACAAAGGGCAATTGGACTTTTCAAGGCCATAAGTAAGAAGAAGCAGCTTGGTATGTACATTGCCTACCAGCATTTGATTGTCTTGTCTCGTATGGAGGAGATCCAGGGGAGATCTCTGAGGTGAAGCTTCTTAGGAAGTGTCAATACGACCGGCATGCCTCCTTGGTTCTGGAGAGGGATTATGGAAAATATCACTCGCCTGATCCTTACCAGAACTGTAAGCAAGGCATAGCAGTTAAGACGGTCATAGGCATGAGGGATGGTACGGGTTCCCTGGTGAAGTCCAGATCAGGGATCCTGGAGATCTTCAGATCATATTACGCAGACCTTCTGGGAAGAAAGGACCTTTGTCGGGACAGGATGGAAAGCTTTCTGGATTTTACTCCAGGATTGGGAAATGGTACATTGCCTTTGATGGATTTGACAGAACCAATTTCAGCGGATGAGGTAGTTCATGCTATAGAGAAGCTGGCTACCAAAAAATCGCCTGGGCCAGATGGATTAACAGCTGAAT
>CM055120.1:11310547-11460836 GCA_029206835.1 Rana muscosa
TCTACAAGTGTTTTAAGTCCATTCTGGCTCCCTTTTTTAGCAGAGGTTTATAACAGCTGTCTAGAAGAGGGTTCGCTCTCTCCCTCCATGAGGCAATTCACTGTAATTCTTCTGTCAAAAGGTAAAGACCCCTCAATGATTGAGAACTGGCGCCCCATCAGTCTTCTCAATGTTGATAGAAAGATCTTGGCAAAGATTCTTTTTTGCCGCTTGTCGTCAGTGGCAGGCGATTTGTTGTCCAGTCATCAGCACTGCTCGGTCCAAGGTAGAAGTACCTTTTCAGCGGTTTTAGCTGTCCGGGAGGCTTTGGAGCGATGCAGGGCTGCTGGATGGAGAAAGTACTTGCTGGCATTAGATCAGAAGAAGGCTTTTGATAGAGTCAATCATGAGTACCTGTATTTGCTACTTGGTAGATACGGCCTGCAGGGGAGGTTTATAGATTGGCTAAAAACATTATATAGAGGGTCTGAGAGCTTCCCACTGGTTAATGGTTGGGTTGGATGGCCTTTTGAGGTTGGATCTGGTGTGCGCCAGGGATGTCCTCTGAGCCCCCTGCTATATGTATTCGCAATCAACCCCATCATAAGAAGGCTAGAGAGTGGATCTTTGTGCGGGGTGCCTTTGGGCATTGCTGGTGTGCCGCCTTTGAAGGTCGTGGCCTATGCCGATGATGTGTCTGTTATTGTCTCTGGGACGGAGGAGGCGCTGGAGGTGGTCTCTATGATAGAGCAGTACACGGAGGCTTCTGGTTCTAAAGTCAACCATGAAAAGAGTGAAGTTTTCTGGATGGGTGAGGAGGGTGAAAGCTTCGAACTTCCGGATGCCTTCCCAGAGCCCCAACAGGAAATTAAAGTGTTGGGCATCAAATTTGGTCCTGGTGACTATGGTCATCGAAATTGGGAAAGCAGGTTGGTGAGTGCCAATGCCAAAGTAGCAAGCTGGAAGAAATGGAAGCTTTCCTTGAGGGAGAGGGTTGACTTGATCAAAACGTACCTGGTCCCAATCTTTTTATATGTCAGCTTTGTCTGTATCTTGCCGGCATCTCTCTATGCAAGGGTGTACAGCTGTTTTTTCCAACTGTTATGGGGAAATAGGCTGAACCTGATCAAACGCAATGTGACTTACCTGTCTAGGCGGGAGGGTGGCTTAGGAATGGTCAACCCAATAGTTTTCTTTTCTCTGCTCTTTTTAAAGTACAATCTTGGTAGCATGCTAGCAGAGAACCCGCCGGGATGGGTGGGTATTTTTCAATCTTGTTTTAGGCCTTTTCTGCAATGCTGGGAAGAAGGCGGGCCAGTGAAAATTCTGAGAGTCCAACATGGCAAGCTCCCGGCTTATGTTGCCCCGTGTCTGAAAATACTTCGGCAGTGGCAGGTGACAGCGGAGGATATCAAGTCCCTCCCCAGGAAGCTTCTGGAGAAGAGGATTTTGAGCTCTGCTTTCAGTGTGTCACTGGTCTTAAGGGATTGCCCAGGCCCTGTAATGAGGGAGGGGTTGCATTTAATCAATTTAGAAAGAATCCCTTTGAAGTTTAGGGATCAAGCCTGGCTCGCTTTCCATGGAAGGCTCTATGTGAGAGGGAACTTGAAGCATCGCCCTGTGGATGATCGGGATTCTCCTAGAGTGGAGTGTGTTGGTAAAGTGGAGTCTATGGACCACTTTTTGCTGCAGTGTCCCTTTAACATAGAGGTATATAAAAGGGTGGGGAGGGCTCTAGGTATCCCCTTTTTCTATCGCATGAGTTATGCGGAGTGGGTGTACGGGGCATTTCCGACTTGCTGGGATTTTGATTTCAATACACTTTTTCTAGTTAGTATAGTTGTCCGTTACTTCACATGGAATGCACGGTGTCAGATTACCCTGCGGAAGAAAGTCCTCTCTGTTGAGGTGGTGGTGTACGATATTCTGGGTGAGGTTGGGAAAATTCGGGGTCTTGAGAAGGGCAGGGAGCCTCGGGCGGTCTGGAAAAGGGCGTGGAGGAATATCAGACCTGCTTTTGGTGAACTGCCTATCTCTGGGTGAGGAGTTCTTTTCTTTTTCTGTGTCTTTCACTCCCTTAGCTTTTGTTGGTTAGTATCTTCTTTTTGAAGAAGGGCTGCATGCATAATGGGTGCGGGTTTGTTTCTTGACCTTGCAGGTTTGTCTGGTGTAGTGGTGTGAGTGTTGTAGTAAGATTATGCCCAATAATGACATGTTCATGATGAGTTTTGTTTTTGCTGTACAGTCACTCTTTGGGAAGAATGTTCCTTACGTTGGTGGTCAGTGAGAAGAATGTTCCTTACATTGGTGATCAGTGGGAAGAATGTTCCTTACATTGGTGATCAGTGGGAAGAATGTTCCTTACATTGGTGATCAGTGGGAAGAATGTTCCTTACATTGGTGATCAGTGGGAAGAATGTTCCTTACATTGGTGATCAGTGAGAAGAATGTTCCTTACATTGGTGATCAGTGAGAAGAATGCTCTTTACATTGGTGATCAGTGAGAAGAATGTTCCTTACATTGGTGATCAGTGAGAAGAATGTTCCTTACATTGGTGATCAGTGAGAAGAATGCTCCTTACATTGGTGATCAGTGAGAAGAATGTCCCTTACATTGGTGATCAGTGGGAAGAATGTTCCTTACATTGGTGATCAGTGGGAAGAATGTTCCTTACATTGGTGATCAGTGAGAAGAATGTTCCTTACATTGGTGATCAGTGGGAAGAATGTTCCTTACATTGGTGATCAGTGGGAAGAATGTCCCTTACATTGGTGATCAGTGGGAAGAAAGTTCCTTACATTGGTGGTCAGTGGGAAGAATGTTCCTTACATTGGTGGTCAGGCAGGTGGGCGGCAAATGGTAAAATTATCAAGGTTAAACACATTGGAGAAGTCGAAGGAGAAGGTGGAGGACAGCGAAGCTCTTCTTGGGGTGGAATACACTGGAGCAGGAGGAGCAGAGTCTGGACAGTAGTGACTGTAATGTCCCTGAAAGATTTTTGTAAAGGAAGAGGATAAGGGGGCACTAGTAAATGAAGGGGCGGTGCCACTCGTTGCACCGCCCCTTGTGACATCACCGACCCAGCATGCCCCCTGGGCTCTGATGTCACAAGGGGGCAGTGGCACTGCCTCTTATTTTATTTTGTGGCGGGAGGCGGTGGAGCTGTCAGACAAATGGGAGTCTTCATCAGATTCAGAAGCAGAGATTTTTTTTTTTTCCTCCATGTCAGTGATGGCTGATGGATCTGCACTGGGGGACATTTTTGTTTTTATTTTTTGCTTTTTTAATTAAGGACTTGTCAAAAACTGCCTATCTTTTTTTATTTTATTTTGGTGAATGAGGAGGAATACTATGTACCGCATACACATTCACATGGGGCGGGGTCGGGATCTGGGCGCCTCTTTGTTGAAGGAGGTTTCCAAATTCTGATAACCCCCCCCCGCCCGCAGACCCCTACAACCACTGGCCTGGGTTAAAGGGAAGAGTCCCTTGTCCCCACCACCATGGGGACAAGGTGCTTTTGGGGGGGAGGGGACAGCGCTTGCTAGTGCTCCTCTTTCCTGACCTGCCGGGCTGCATGTTTGGATAAGGGTCTGGTATCGATTTTGGGGGGGACCCCACTCCATTTTTTTTAATTACATTTTGGCATGTTTTTTTTTTCTCTTAGAATCCATTCCAGATCCCAAGGGCTTAGTATGGATTGGTAGGGGGAACCCCCACGCCATTTTTTTCTTAATTTTTCATTGCTGGCAATTTATTTATTTATTTATTACATTTACCTGTCAGCGGGGAACCCCTCTGACAGCTGATGACTCATCGGTTGTTAAGGACACGGCGGTTGCTGCACGCTCCTTAACCACTTGCCGACCGGCGCACAACGATGTACGTCGACAGAATGGCACGGGCAGGCAGATTGGTGTACAGGTACGTCCCTTTAAATCTGCTGCCCAGCGGCCGCGGGTCCCGGGAACTCGATGTTCCCTGGAGTCCCGCGATTGCGGTCGGCAAGAGCAGAACAGGGGAATGCCTTGTGTAAACAAGGCATTCCGCTATTCTGCCTAGTGACACTGTCAATGATGACCGTTCCCCGTGATCTGGAACGGTCATCAGTGACGTGTCACGTGTAGCCACGCCCCCTCGCAGTAAAAATCACTCCCTAGGAAACACTTAACCCCTGCAGCGCCACCTAGTGGTTAACCCCTTCACTGCCATTGTCCTTTTTACAGTAATCAGTGCATTCTTATAGCACTAATCGCTGTAAAAATTAAAATGGTCCCAAAATGGTGTCAAATGTGTCCGCCATAATGTCGCAGTCACGATAACAATCGCTGATAACTAGTACAAAAAAAAATTATTAATAAAAATGCCATAAAACAGTCCCCTATTTTGTAAACGCTATAACGTTTGCGCAAACCAATCAATAAACGCTTATTGCGTTGTTTTTTTTACCAAAAATATGTAGAATACGTATCGGCCTAAACTCAGGAAAAAAATAATTATTTTGTATATTTTTTGGGGATATTTATTATACCAAAAAGTAAAAAATATTAATTTTTTTTCAAAATTGTCGCTCTATTTTTGTTTATAGCGCAAAAAATAAAAACCGCAGAGGTGATCAAATACCACCAAAAGAAAGCTCTATTTGTGGGAAAAAAAGGACGCCAATTTTTGTTTGGGAGCCACGTCGCACGACCGCGCAATTGTCAGTTAAAGCAACGCAGTGCCGAATCGCAAAAAGTGGCCTGGTCATTAGGCAGCAATATGGTCCGGGGCTTAAGTGGTTAACAACCATGTTGTTTACTGGTTGTTAGGGATGCTGGCGGCTGCCGGTTTCTTAAATAATACTTAATTTACCGCATGCATTTTATTTATTTTTCCTTTTGTGAATCGACTTTCACTCCTGTTTTATGCGGTATTTACAGAATGTTTTTGCCTTATGCAGTAAATCCCGCAAAAAAAGCAATAGTGAATTGACATTTTCAGGATCGCATATGGTATTTTGGAAAACGCCTAAATACCGCATGAGATCTGCTTTTGTGAATGGAACCCACTGTCCCACCCTGGTTGATCAAGACTGGTGTAATCATCCAGGTTATGGTGAGAAGGGACTAAAGGAGTAAAAAAAAAAAAAAAAAAAAGCTCTCCACCGGATTCGGTCCGTAGAGCAGCAAAGCCTTCTTAGAAGGTATTCACACGTCTTATGCACTTTAAATAAAATGCAGTCTTTTTTATGGTCACTAGATGGCGCCATTGAGTTGTGCTCTGTCTGTAGAACTGTAAATTATACAAAGGCAAGGGAGGGGGGTGAACTGTTTCAAGCTTTCAAGCCCAGATTGTAAAAACGGGGGGGGGGGGGGGGGGGCAAGGTAAAACTGGGTGTACAAAGTCCCTGTCCAAGGTATCTTGGCACTGTTGCACTAGTTGATGTTCTCCCTGCGAATTACGGCTTGTGTTCCCGCCGGGCCGATTTAAAATGCATTACTCAAGCCGGCAGCCGCGGGGGGTTCGAAGCAAAAAAACACTGTTTAGCAATGGTTTTTGCGCATAAATTGATCTCGGAAAATGAAATACAATTTATCATTATGTTGGCAATGGTTCCGCGTTCTGTGTGCCAGAAAACAACATGGTAATTTTTTTTCTCATTTGATAAACTAGGACATGTTTTGTTTCCTACTTGGCAGCAGAATATATTTTTGTCTTACCTTTTTATTTTATTTTCAGGATGGTAAAAAAAGAAAAAAAAAATGTGTCCTTTAAGTCAGAGCGGTATTAGAGTCATTAATGGGTAGCGGGACCGGAAGAACCAGATAAGGATACACTGTATATAATGAAGTATTATTTTTAGTAGCTAGTTAAAAGAGAAGTATGGGTTTCCTTTTTTTTTTTTTGCTTACATCTATTCTATGTGAGCTGCTATCTATAAACCCTCCCAGCCCTCTCAGAAGTTCCCCCATTCTGTTAAAATCAAGATAAATACCTGTGGGAGGTTCTACAGTCTTTCATACAGCATCATCCAGACAATGGTGTGAATATAGAGTCTGGATTCACCCCCTTTCCTGTCATTTTGCTTGATTGATATCGACTCTCCTCCCTCTGCTTGTTTCTGAGACTTCACAGAGCGTAGCTGCTCCCCCCTCCCTTCTCCCTCCTCCTCCTCCCTATCTATCAGCACAGCCACGTCTCTTAGGGGAGTGGGGACAGAGAAGGATACACTGTATATAATGAAGTATTATTTTTAGTAGCTAGTTAAAAGAGAAGTATGGGTTTCCTTTTTCTTTTGCTTACATCTATTCTTTGTGAGCTGCTGATATCTATAAACCCTCCCAGCCCTCTCAGAAGTGCCCCCATTCTGTTAAAATCGAGATAAATACCTGTGGGAGGTTCTACAGTCTTTCATACAGCATCATCAAGACAATGGTGTGAATATAGAGTCTGGATCCACCCCCCTTTCCTGTCATTTTGCTTGATTGATATCGACTCTCCTCCCTCTGCTTGTTTCTGAGACTTCACAGAGCGTAGCTGCTCCCCCCTCCCTTCTCCCTACTCCCCTTCCCTATCTATCAGCACAGCCACGTCTCTTAGGGGAGTGGGGACAGAGGCAGGGGGTGTGTTGGTGGAGATGTTCACACCCCCCTGAGAACTTTTCAAACTGAAAGTGGACCGTTTTTGCCAGCTGAAGGAAAGTTCATGTGCACATGCTGTAAAAACTAAAAGAGGTAGGGAAAAAAAAGATTAGCCGATATGTGTGTAGCGGGTATGTACTTTCCCGGGTGTAAATTTGAACTTGGCAGAGACATTAGTGATGTGTAATTCCCTGCAGCCCAGCAGGTGGCGCTGTCGCTCTGGGTTGGGGTTGAATCATTGCTGTTTGTCAAGCTTTCCTTTTGTCCTCCCTCGGCAGCAGTATGGTGGGGCGGGGAACCCGCCGTGCTTGCTGGGAGAGGGTATAAAGGGGCCGGCCATCTTTGTTACGGGGTCGAGTCCCAGGCACCTTCAGCCTGCAGACGGTGGTTCGTGTCGGTCCTCTGGGTGGCCTAGGCCTAGAGGACAGTCGGAGGTCGTGTTCCATCCCAGGCACCTTTAGCCTGGGGTGAGGTACTCGGATGGAGGGTCTGGAGCTCAGTGCCCAACACTGAGTTCCGCGAGGGAAGGAGATCCTAGGGAACCCCGGGAGTGGGTACCCGAATACGTAAGGCGTAATGGACTGGGGGGAGCTCCTCACTCGAAGACCTGGTGCAGCATATTGCCAGTGACGGGTGAGTCTCTCATCGGAGACCGCCTGGAAGGAAATTCCCCCTCGCTCGGAGACCGTAGCCCACTTTCAGGGAGGAAAGTGGAGAACACATTGTGTCTGGGCCTACTCGCATCCACACCTCCTTTTCTGTTCTGTTCTACCAAGGGAGTTCAACTGATTGTGTTCATTCGAGAGGAATAAAGGAGTGTTGAACTTTAATGGAGTGGGGCTCATTTCCTGACAGACATTGTTCAAGGTAACTCTCGGTGGAGGCTCCAGGTGCACAGCACTGACCCGAAGGTAAAAGAACTTTGCTTACACCACACTGACACCTGTGGTGAAGGCCAGGCGTGGTGTCCCCGCTCCCTTCCCCTCTGAAAGATACCCCTAGACAAGAGAAAAGACGAGCTGAAGAAAGAGAGGGGAGTGAGGAGGGTGCTACACGTGGGGGCTCGGGTCCGGTATAGTATTTGTGCACCACAGAATTGAACGTATCTGCTGGAAGAGTTACGCGAGTAGGCAGGCCTTCATTGGCCGAAGTGCATTCCTGCTCGAAGTCATGGACATGACCCATTGAAGGGAAAGGCCCGTGCAGAAGAGCGAGGAAAGGGGGAAGCTCAGCCGTGTGAAGTACTACACGTGGGGGTTTCTATTTGCACTGCGCCACCAGGCACACCCCCATCGCTTAGTTCGTGGGCGTGATTCAAAAGGAAAAAAGAAGAAAAGCCCGCGAACTGGAGCAAAGGGGAGGAGTCCAATACGTGTGAAGGACTACACGTGGGACGTTGGCGCAAAAACTTTGCAGTGTGCGATGGATCAGCAACAGGTCGCCATGTTCGGACATACATCGTGGATTCCAGTTCACCCTTCCACCACGACATTGACTGCTGCTGCTCCGGTAACAGATACGGGGATCCGGCTAAAGCCAAGGGGTCGATTCGCCCTGTACTCATGCATGGACGTTGAGGCCCTGGGTGTGATTTGTCCCAGCTGTTCGGGACTGGTGTGCCAACTGAAGCCATTCGGGCGATGTGAGGCCTGTGGGGAGTTCCTGTTCGAAGTGGATCCAGCGGTTGAGAAGCCAAGAACCATCTACCCCGGCCGTGCTACAGGCAACACCACTCAGAGAGGAGGAATCACTGCTGTGACAGCCATCCCTGCGCACACTGCAGCGACCACGGAGGAGGTCGTAAAAACTCAACGGGAGAAATCCGAGGATGCTGACTCGGTCACCACGATCTCGCAGCGTCCACCACCGAAGAGAAAGACCGGCATGGTAGCCTCGACCAGCGGTTGTGGTGGACCGTCTCGCCCGCTTACGCCCGGCCCGGATGGATCCGTCGACAAGAGTTCCGGACGTCTCGTTTCAAGTAAAGGCCGAGGTAAGCCAGGCGGAGAGATTTGGTGTGTGGGAAGAGGTGAGAGCTCGGTCTCCACTACAGGCTACCTGCCTGCGGAGGAGTGTGACACCTCTGACCTGGAGTCGCTCTCGGACATGGGAGACGACGTTGCTATAGATGAACTGTTTGCAGAAAAGGGCTGGGACAAAGTACCTCTCGCTTCATTCCGGAGGACCAGGGATCCACCCATGTCTACAGGGGAAAGTACACCCCGGGTGGAGGCACCAGCGGCTAAAGAGGGGTCCCATCCCCAGCCTGCCTCTACATCTCCGGTGCCATCTGTACCGAAGACCGGAGAAAAGAGACTGTTACTGCGGGCACCAATGCCCAGATCAGATGTGATCAAGGTCCCTCGCCACCCGGACTCAATAGTTTTGCCTGGCGAAGGGGACAAAGCTACCATGCCTCCTTTGGCGAGACTACAATGCCTATTTGGCCAGAAGGTTGCTGCGGAGTACGGATGGGAGTATCCATACTTGTCCAAGGAAATGCTCTATGAGGTGGAAGTGTGCCGGGAGCGCTGGTACAATGACTTTGTGTGGACCCACCTTCAGGTTCCCCACGCCCGCAGGTACCTGGCATGCTCTTCAAAAGCCTCTCAACGTTTTAAAGACTGCAAGGCAGAGTGGATGTTGGGACGACACATCCATGCAGACAAGGTGTTGATATGGCGCAAGGAGGGAGAAGATGTGGAGTATCATCTGGAGACCATGGATCAGCACTTGAAGCCACTTGTTCTGCCGCATCCCCGTTTTTATCTTTAGGAGAGAAGAGACTCCGTTCTTGTTATGCTGCTGAACTTTCTGGGGCCCGTTGCTTTTGTGCCCAGAGGAATGAAGGACTGTTCCTGTTGTTCTTCACCTTTCCTACAAGAGATTATGGACTCTGGGTAGATAGGGCCAAAGAGAACAGGAAAGTTCCATGAGTGCAGTTACTGCGCTGCTGTCACCAGGTGGCAGTGTTGCGCAACGTTAAACACTTTACACACACTCACTCTTTGGAGAAAAGGGATTTCTTCCAGGAGAAGTTTATTTTCTCTCACACGAACACATGTGTCAGGGTTATATGTGTTAATCCCCTTTCTTTTCCCTCTGCAGGAGAGCATCCCATCAAGACCACTGAGTATGGGGTGGTTCTTAGTCAGGATGGGTGGGAAAAGTAAAATGTGAATATGTGATTCGAAGTATGGTTTCATGTTGTTGTTGTTTTTATTCTTTCTGTATTCCCTTTTTATTACAGGGCTCAGACACCATGTTTTAGTTGGGTAGTTTTTCTAAAAGTTTTTTTTTTGTGCAATTGTTAGTCGGTCTCTGGATTGGATTATGTCAGCCGTTGAGGGCATGATTTGCTCCAGACACTGGGGACCAGTGTCAAACCACCAGGGCGAGAGTGTAGCGGGTATGTACTTTCCCGGGTGTAAATTTGAACTTGGCAGAGACATTAGTGATGTGTAATTCCTTGCAGCCCAGCAGGTGGCGCTGTCGCTCTGGGTTGGGGTTGAATCATTGCTGTGTGTCGCGCTTCCTTTTTGTCCTCCCTCGGCAGCGGTATGGTGGGGCGGGGAACCCGCCATGCTTGCTGGGAGAGGGTATAAAGGGGCCGGCCATCTTTGTCACGGGGTCGAGTCCCAGGCACCTTCAGCCTACGGACGGTGGTTCGTGTCGGTCCTTTAGGCGGGCCTAGGCCTAGAGGACAGTCGGAGGTCGTGTTCCATCCCAGGCACCTTTAGCCTGGGGTGAGGTACTCAGATGGAGGGTCTGGAGCTCAGTGCCCAACACTGAGTTCCCTGAGGGAAGGAGATCCTAGGGAACCCAGGGATTGGGTACCCGAATCCGGAAGGCGTAATGGACCGGGGGGAGCTCCTCACTCGAAGACCTGGTGCAGCATATTGCCAGTGACGGGTGAGCCTCTCATCGGAGACCGCCTGGAAGGAAATCCCCCCTCGCTCGGAGACTGCAACCCACTTTCCGCGAGGAAAGTGGAGAACACATTGTGTCTGGGCCTATTCACATCCACACCTCCTTTTCTGTTCTGTTCCTACCAAGGGAGTTCAACTGATTGTGTTCATTCGAGAAGAATAAAGGAGTGTTGAACTTTAATGGTGTGGGGCTCATTTCCTGACAGACATTGTTCAAGGTAACTCTCGGTGGAGGCTCCAGGTGCACAGCACTGACCCAAAGGTAAAAGAACGTTGCTTACACCACACTGACACCTGTGGTGAAGGCCAGGCGTGGTGTCCCCGCTACCTTCCCCTCTAAGGTACCCCTAGACAAGAGAAAAGACGAGCTGAAGAGAAAGAGGGCAGGGAGGAGGGCGCTACATGTGACTAATGTGATATGTACTAGTTATTTAACCCGTCCCATACTTCTCCTTTAAAGATAAGAAAAGGTTGCCACATCC
Organism: Rana muscosa; assembly: GCA_029206835.1. Lineage (NCBI taxonomy): Eukaryota > Metazoa > Chordata > Amphibia > Anura > Ranidae > Rana > Rana muscosa. The sequence continues at coordinate 11,321,562 of CM055120.1, forward strand.
CTTTCCTGAACGCGGCGTTTGGCGAGGAGCAGCTAAACCAGATGCAAGACAAAGTCTTAAAAATTTTCAGAGTAAAACTGCCACTATGTAACGTCGATGTAAACTCAGGTTTGCGCTGAGCACTGTATACCATCAACAATTGTAATTTTTCTTAAAATAAATCCTTATTTTCCCCCTTTTTGTATCCTTTTTACATATCAGTGCTGCTGGTCTACTGCAGACACTTTGCAGCCACTTCCTGCCTACCTGCACTCCAGTGACGCCTGCATGGTACATCCCAGGGTGGGTGTCCTGATGATAACAGCGGACTGTGCCTGTGTAATGCGTGTTGGAAGAGTTGCTTGTAGTCTCCATCAGAAAGCACAGCGGTTTTTCAAACGCAATTTATTTGGAAAAAATACACTTTAGGATTTACCCCCTTAACCCTTTCAACCCCGGGGCTTTTTATACCACCTCAATACCGGGTCTATTCTGGCACTTCTCTCCTACATGTACAAATCATCATTCTTTTGCTAGAAAATTACTCAGAACCCCCAAACATTATATATGTTTTTTTTAGCAGACACCCTAGGGCAGTGATGGCGAACCTTTTTGAACCCGAGTGCCCAAACTGCGACGCAAAACCAACTTATTTCTTTTAAAGTGCCAACACAGAATTAAACCTACCAGCGGATCTGTACAGAGGATGGGACTGATCATCCCTCTGAATAAGCCCTAAGGGACCAAAAAATTACGATTCTGCCCTGTTTTTTTAAAGGAATGCATTCCGCTCAGAACGCGGGGATCAGGAATTGGTTACGCTCAGAATGCGGGGATCAGGAATTGGTTACGCTCAGAATGCGGGGATCAGGAATTGGTTACGCTCAGAATGCGGGGATCAGGAATTGGTTACGCTCAGAATGCTGGGATCAGGAATTGGTTACGCTCAGAATGCGGGGATCAGGAATTGGTTACGCTCAGAATGCGGGGATCAGGAATTGGTTACGCTCAGAATGCGGGGATCAGGAATTGGTTACGCTCAGAATGCTGGGATCAGGAATTGGTTACGCTCAGAATGCGGGGATCAGGAATTGGTTACGCTCAGAATGCGGGGATCAGGAATTGGTTACGCTCAGAATGCTGGGATCAGGAGTGCGTTATGCTCAGAATGCTGGAATGTATGGCTGGGTATACCAATGCCCAGCAAATGCATCCCAGCATTCTGAGCGTAAACATCCCTTGTAATAGGAATGGTGTGTGACAGGTCCTCTTTATGGAGAGATGCGGGGTCAATAAGACCTCCCCCTCCCCCCACATCTCTCCTCCAGGCTGGAAAGCATGAGATCGGGAAAAATAAATCACTGATCTCATGCTTTCAGCCGCAATCGCGGCTTTGTTTACCTTTGGGAACCCAGGCGTGACGTCATCACATCGCGCCCGGGCCTCCGATGGTCACAGAGATGACTGGTGACCATCTGGTCACCAGTCATCTCTATGCTCGTCATGTGACCACCGGCGTAGGACGATTCTTTCTCCGGGCCCCCGATGGCGCGGGAGAGCCCGGAGAAGCACTGGATGGCGGCGGGAGGGGGGGTTGTCCCCTCCCGCCGCCTATAAGAGCGATCAATCGGCGGAACCGCCGCTATGATCGTTCTTATGGTGCGCAGAATCGCCGGCAGAAGAGAAGGATATCTGAATGATGCCTCTAGCTGCACCCATCATTCCGATATCCCCCTACAAAGCCCAGGACGTCATATGACGCCCGCCCCGGAGGGAGAGAAGGTTCCTGCCGGCGTCATTTTACAATGACCCGGTATGGAAGTGGTTAATGACCAGGCCATTTTTTGCGTCGCTTTAACTGACAATTGCGCGGTCGTGCGATGCTGTACCCAAATAAAATTTATGTCCTCTTTTTCCCACAAATAGAGATTTATTTTGGTGGTATTTGGTCACCTCTGCGGTTTTTATTTTTTGCGCTATAAACAAAAAAAAAAGCGACAATTTTGAAAAAAAAAATATACATTTTTTTCTTTTTTTGCTATAATAAATATCCCCAATTTTTTTTTTTTTTTAAGAAAACAAGTTTCTTCCTCAGTTTAGGCTGATACGTATTCTTCTACATATTTTTGGTAAAAAAAATCATAATAAGCTGTGAGGGGGTTAGCTCGGCAGCGGGTGTGTGTGACCCCCGGGATGGGCTCCCCACACAAAAACAGGCCCAGCAGACGGAGGTTGTGGTTTTCAAAATCAAAAAGGTGCCGTTTATTTTCTATTTACAGTGACAAAAACACAGCAAAGCAAAAAAAACAAACAAAATAAATCCTGGTCAACTTGACCTCTGACTAAACATACAGGTTTCCTAACTAACAACTGGGATCAGCCTAGTGCTGTCCTAGTCCCTGGTTTTAAATGTCCAAGCAAAATATAGCCACACAGGCTTTCTCTCACCGCACAGGGGTTCACTCTCCCTAGACAGTCCACACAGGTCTGCTTCCAGGCATGAGCTAACATCTAATGAAGCTGGGAGTTTTTATAGAGGCCTTAAACGAGCTGACAAGCTTCAGCTGGTCTCATCAACTCCCTGTCTGTACGACGCCCCACACTCTCCCTAGAGGTATGAGTCATCCATGAGCCCACTAGCCTTATACAACTCTCCACCTAGTTGTATAAGTCGGCGTAAAGCCTGAATCTGGGCGAAATATATCTACCCCCCTGGATGCAACCAGGTGACTTTACCTTCCTGCTGTCACATACCCCCCCCTCTTGTTTTAACCTCGGGGTTGGAACACCAGCAATCAGGCATTCATGTACTCGAGACAAAGCATCCACATTCCCCATTTGAACGCCAGGGCGATGCTTTACTGTGAAGTTGAATTCCTGGAGGGCCAGGAACCACCTATTCACTCTTCTATTTGTTTCCTTGTTTTGAGCCATCCACTTTAACGGAGCGTGATCCGTAACCATGTCAAAGTGCCTACCTAGCAGGTAGTACCGAAGGGAATCTAGAGCCCACTTCACCGCTAAACACTCCTTTTCAACGGTGGCGTAATTTACCTCATGGGACTTCAACTTCCTGCTGAGGTAAATGACTGGGTGCTCTTCCCCGTTCCAGACCTGGGACAATACTGCTCCTAACCCCACATCTGACGCATCACTTTGTACGACAAAGTCTCTAGAGAAGTCGGGTGAGTACAACACTGGCTGGCTACATAAGGCTTGTTTCAAGAATTGGAATGCTGCCTCAGCCTCGGGGGTCCATTTAATCATGACCGACCCTTTCCCCTTCGTCAGGTTGGTTAGGGGCACAGCCTTAGAAGCAAAGTGGGGAATGAATCGCCGATAATACCCAGCGATTCCCAGAAAGGCTCGTACCTGCTTCTTGCTGTTGGGACGTGGCCAACTCTGGATGGCCTCGACTTTGTTGAGTTGGGGTTTTATTACTCCCCTCCCAATGGTGTACCCAAGATATTTGGCCTCCTCCTGCCCAATGGTACACTTCTTGGGGTTAGCCGTAAACCCTGCTTCCCGAACAGAGTCCAGGACTGCTTGCACTTTTGGCAGATGTGAGGCCCAATCTGTGCTATGGACAATTACGTCATCCAGGTAAGCCGCAGCATACTTCCGATGGGGCCTCAGCATCTGGTCCATTTTCCGCTGGAATGTGGCCGGCGCATTCTGTAACCCGAACGGCATTCTTTTATATTGGAACGCCCCGTCTGGGGTTACAAATGCGGTTTTCTCTTTGGCTGACTTGGCCAGGGGGATTTGCCAATACCCTTTTGTGAGGTCAAGAGTCGTCATGTATCGGGCTGTTCCCAGCCGGTCGATCAACTCATCTATACGTGGCATGGGGTAGGTGTCAAATTTTGTAACTTTGTTCAACTGACGAAAATCGTTACAAAATCGCCAGCTCCCATCCGGTTTAGGCACCAACACAATGGGACTAGACCAATCACTTTGGGACTCCTCTATCACCCCTAAGTTCAGCATTTTCTGTACTTCCTCCCGTATTGCCTCCCGTCGGGCCTCTGGGATCCGATAGGGTTTTAACTTCACCCTTTCACCGGGCGGGGTAATAATGTCATGCTCTACCCCAGATGTTTGTCCCGGCAGCTCAGAGAATACCTCCTTGTTGCGAAGCACAAACTCCTTAACCTCCTGTTGTTGGGGTTGTGACAAGGTGGCTGCGATTCCAACCTCAGGAATCACGCAACCAGTTTGAGCTGGTGACCAAGTGTCTGCGACTAGGGACTCTCTATCCCTCCAGGCTTTCAACAGATTAACGTGATAGATCTGTTCGGGCTTTCGCCTTCCTGGTTGTCTGACCTTGTAATTCACTTCGCTCACTTTTTCCATTATCTCGTAGGGGCCTTGCCATTTGGCAAGGAATTTACTTTCAACCGTAGGGACAAGTACCAATATCCTATCCCCCGGGGAAAAGGTACGGGTCTTGGCTCCACGGTTGTACACTCTCTGCTGTGCCAACTGCGCTTGGGCCAAATGTTCCTTCACGATGGGCATTACCTGTGCAATTCGATCTTGCATCAGGGCGACATGCTCAATCACACTCCTGTGGGGAGAACTCTCACTTTCCCAAGTTTCCTTGGCAATATCCAACAGCCCTCTTGGGTGTCTCCCATACAGTAACTCAAAGGGGGAGAATCCCGTAGAGGATTGGGGCACCTCCCTAATAGCAAACATCAAATAAGGAAGTAGACAGTCCCAATCCTTTCCATCCCTATCCACCACTTTCTTCAACATTTGTTTTAGGGTTTTGTTGAATCTTTCAACCAGCCCATCGGTTTGGGGGTGATACACAGATGTACGTAATTGCGTCACTTTGAACAATTTACACAGCTCCTTCATAACCCGGGACATAAAGGGTGTACCTTGGTCCGTAAGCAGTTCTTTACAAATACCCACCCGGCTAAAAACAAGAGATAGCTCTTTGGCTATGGTTTTGGCCGAGGTATTTCTGAGAGGGATCGCTTCTGGATAACGGGTGGCATAGTCCATTATAACCAATATGTACTGGTGCCCCCTAGCGGACTTGATTATAGGACCTACCAAATCCATTGCGATTCTCTCAAACGGGACCTCAATGATGGGTAGAGGGACCAGCGGGCTACGGAAGTGTGGCATCGGGGCCGACCTCTGACACACAGGGCAGGAGGAACAATAATTTTCTATGTCCTTCATCACCCCAGGCCAATAGAATCTCTGTAATACCCTCTCTCGGGTTTTCTCTGTCCCCAGATGACCTCCAAGAATGTGCCCATGGGCCAACTCCAACACCAACTTCCTGTAAGGTTTGGGCACCACAAGCTGCTCAACGGTTTCTTCTGCCCTTTTTGCCACCCGATACAGTAGGTCCTTCTCTACGCTGAAGTATGGGTAAGTGCAGGTATTATCTGGGTTCACTAACTCGCCATCTATTTTCACTACGTTTTCCCGTGCCTTTATTAGGGCGGGGTCTTTCAACTGTTCTGTGGCAAAGTTTTCCCTGTGAACCTCAAGATCAGAAAACTCCACAGACGGTAGGTTTTCGTCTGAGGAGGTGGGCTCCTCTCCAGTTTCTTGAGTCTCCCCTGCCAATACTGACAAGGGAAATTCGGGAGAGTCCTCACCACTCTCAGAGGAGTTCTGGCTATCATATTCCTGGTACATAGGGGCACCAGTGGGGGGCTCAGGATCATCCCACAGTTCCCAGAACTTCGGAAAATCCCTTCCCACAATGGCGTCATGCGGTAACTGAGACACTAAGCCCACTGGATGAGAAAGGGTACCTTTGGGGGTCTCGAAACACACTGTAGTCACTGGATACTCTCGGGTGTCCCCATGCACACAAATAACAGCTACCTTGCTATTCCCAGAGACCTCTGTTTTAACTAATTCAGCCTTTATCAGGGTCACAAGGCTACCTGAATCCAGCAATACCACAACATTTCTACCATTAATACACATTTTGCATAAATGTTTCTCAGTTCCCCGAATGGCAGTGCATGCGACTGTCGCACACAGCGACTGACGTCTGCCCGTCAGAAAGTCACACTGCATGGGTTCCTCCAAAACTGGGCAATTTGCTGCAATATGTCCCGCTTGCCGGCAGCGGTAGCAAATGATCCTTCTTGCCGCCTCTTGAGCCGCTGATTTCCCAGGCTGTTCTCGCCAAACTTGGGGTAGAGCTCCCACCCTCTCACTCTCTCCACCCTTACCCCTTGGAATCATCTTATCCGCCCCTGGGGATGGTCTGGTCTTAGGGTGGAAAGTCCGAGTGTCTCTGGAAGAGGCCGTCAGGTTCTCTGTAGCCAAGTATTTCTCCACACGATCCACAAGACCATCGGCCGTCTCTGGGTCTCCATGGCTTACCCACTTTTGGATGGCAGTAGGAAGAGCTCTCAAAAACCGATCCATTACAACACGTTCCACAATCTTTGGTGCGGACAAAGTCTCTGGCTGTAGCCACTTTCTGCTCAGGTGAATGAGATCATACATTTGAGACCTGGGGGGTTTTCCAAGCTGGAAAGTCCAGTTATGCACACGCTGAGCCCGGACAGCCAGGGTGACACCCAGCCTTGCCAATATTTCAGCTTTTAGCATCACATAGTCTTTTGCTTGGTCAGGCTCTAGGTCATAGTAAGCTTTCTGCGATTCACCCGTTAACAGAGGAGCCACCAGTCCAGCCCACTGCTCCTCAGGCCACTTTTCTCTTTCAGCAGTCCTTTCAAACGTGGTCAAAAATACCTCTGGATCATCCTCTCCAGTCATTTTTGTCAATAAACGACTCACCCCAAAGGACGCGGTATTAGTGGGACGGCTTTCCTCACTGGTCTGCGGACGTTGCTGCATTACTGCTTCCATTTGTTGTAGTCTCTGCTCTTGCTTCTGTAATAGGTCTATGAAGCGGGCCTCAGATCGTTGCTGGGCTTGTTGCTGAGCTTCCAGACTCTGTTGGTGAGCTTGCTGCTGGGCTGCAAGGCTCTGTTGATGAGCTTGCTGCTGGGCTGCGAAGTTCTGTTGTTGAGCTGCAAGGCTCTTTTGCAAACCTGCATTTGTCTGCTGTTGATTGGCATTTGCTAGAGCCAGCTGTTTCAGTATCTCCTCCATGCTGGCTTAAAAAAAAACTGCCACTGGTTCTCCACCAACTGTGAGGGGGTTAGCTCGGCAGCGGGTGTGTGTGACCCCCGGGATGGGCTCCCCACACAAAAACAGGCCCAGCAGACGGAGGTTGTGGTTTTCAAAATCAAAAAGGTGCCGTTTATTTTCTATTTACAGTGACAAAAACACAGCAAAGCAAAAAAAACAAACAAAATAAATCCTGGTCAACTTGACCTCTGACTAAACATACAGGTTTCCTAACTAACAACTGGGATCAGCCTAGTGCTGTCCTAGTCCCTGGTTTTAAATGTCCAAGCAAAATATAGCCACACAGGCTTTCTCTCACCGCACAGGGGTTCACTCTCCCTAGACAGTCCACACAGGTCTGCTTCCAGGCATGAGCTAACATCTAATGAAGCTGGGAGTTTTTATAGAGGCCTTAAACGAGCTGACAAGCTTCAGCTGGTCTCATCAACTCCCTGTCTGTACGACGCCCCACACTCTCCCTAGAGGTATGAGTCATCCATGAGCCCACTAGCCTTATACAACTCTCCACCTAGTTGTATAAGTCGGCGTAAAGCCTGAATCTGGGCGAAATATATCTACCCCCCTGGATGCAACCAGGTGACTTTACCTTCCTGCTGTCACAAAGCGTATATTGATTGGTTTGCGCAAAAGTTATAGCGTCTACAAAATAGGGGATAGATTTATGGCATTTTCATTATTTATTTATTTTTTACTAGTAATGGCGGCGATCTGTCAATTTAAGCGGGACTGCGACATTGCGGCGGACAAATCGGACACTTTTGACACTTTTTTGGGACCAGTGACCAGTTATACAGCAATCAGAGCTAAAAAATATGCACTGATTACTGTATAAATGACACTGGTAGGGAAGGGGATAACACTAGGGGGCGATCAAGGGGTTAAATGTGTTCCCTGGGAGGTGTTTCTAACTGTGGGAGGGGGGGCAGCGGGACTGACTGGAGGAGGAGAGAGAGAGATCGCTTTTCCTGATCCCTTGGAAAACAGCAGATCTGTCTCTACTTCCCTGTCAGAACGGGGATCTGTCGGTTTACATTGACAGATCCCCGTTCTGTCTCTCTGAGGAGCGATCGCGGGTCGCCGACGGACAAATTGCGGCCAACGGCTCCGGAGTTGCGCTGCGGGCGCACACGCCCCCTATAGCCCTTAAAGCGGCTGCCGTACAGCTACAGCGATTCGCGCAGGGGAGCCAACCTGCCGCCGCATGGTCGGCAAGTAGTTGATAAATAAAGGAAAAAAAATGCAATATATATATATATATATATATATATATATATATATACCCCACTTTTTTGTAAAATATAAGGCTGAGTTCACACTATTTATAAAGAAAGAAAACTCCTGCGCTGTCTGTGGGCCTACTCTAAGGGACTAAACTAAGGGGCACTGCTGCAGACACCTGTGGATCTAATCCTAAAAGACAAATGACAAATGTAAAAATAGTGGTGACTGCGTTGTGAAAACGAGGAATCCGTATAAAAACGTGTTTAATAACGCAATCAGAAACAGTAAAAAAACTCACATTTGGCAGAAACTGCAAAGGAATGGTATCCACGAGCGCCGAGCTCGTCTCCTGCCGTCAGGCTGTTGGTGTACCTAGTGCTCCAATCCCGACGCGTGTCGTCACGTCACGTCATCAGGGGATAATTTTTGTGATGCACTACATGTGTTTTTGTATTGTTTGATGTAATCACTGTACACACCAGGATTCACCGAGTTGTTTATTTATTATATACACTGTTTTTTTCTGTGGGGGCAAGACTTCAGATTTTTGCCCTGTCTCCCTCTCATTATCCTATCCCCCTCTTTTTCACAGCGCAGTCACCACTATTTTTATATTTTTACATGGGTTCTCACTATTGCCGCATGCGGCTCACAGCAGGAGCCCGGTGCGTCTCCATTCACCATTTCAGGTCAAAAATTTTGGGCTGAATTTGGACCTGAAACGGACCGAAAGACGCACAGGGCTCCTGTGCAAATCGCATCGGAGTCGCTGCGGAGATGTGTGAACCGGCTCCATAGAGAGCCAGTCACAACCTCCTGCTTTGTGAATTGGATGCAGTGACATCCTCATCTAATTCGCATAGGTGTGACCCCGGCCTAAAAGATGACATTACACCAATTAAATAGATAACCAACATGTCACGCTTTAAAATGGAATGGCGACAAACTACGGTACTTAACCACCTCGCACCCGCCGTACGACTATGTACGGCCGCAAGGTGGCTCTACAATGCCGGGAGGCCGTCTTTTTACGGCCTCCGCTCCTCCAGCCACTGGGGGGCGCACGCGCGTGCCTGGCACGTCACTGTGATGCCGATGCGCGTGCTTGGCGGCCGGGATGTCCGCCAGGTACCCGCGATCGGCCGTTACACAGACAAGGATGTGGATCTGTGTGCCTAAACACGGAGATCCACATCCTGTCAGGGAGAGGAGACCGATGCTGTGTCCCTTGTACATAGGGACACAGATCGGTCACCTCCCCCAGTCAGTCCCCTCCCCCACACAGTAGTAATCACTCCCAGGGCACACATTTAACCCCTTCCTCGCCCCCTAGTGTTAACCCCTTCCCTGACAGTCACATTTTCACAGTAATCAGTGCATTTTTATAGCACTGTTCGCTGTATAAATGTGAATGGTCCCAAAAAAGTGTCAAAAGTGTCCGATGTGTCCGCCATAATGTCGCAGTCATGAAAAAAAATCACTGATCGCCGCCATTACTAGTAAGAATTTTTTTTTTTTTTTTATAAAAATGCCATAAAACGACCCCCTATTTTGTAAACGCTATAACTTTTGCGCAAACCAATCAATAAACGCAGATTTTACCAAAAATATGTAGAAGAATACGTATCGGCCTAAACTGAGGAAAAAAAAATATATTTTTTTTAAAATTTAAATATTTATTATAGCAAAAATCAAAAAATATTGTGTTTTCTTCAAAATTGTCGCTCTCTTTGTTTATAGCGCAAAAAATTAAAACCGCAGAGGTGATAAAATACCACCAAAAGAAAGCTCTATTTGTGGGAAAAAAAAGGACGTCAATTTTGTTTGGGAGCCACGTCGCACGACCGCGCAATTGTCATTCAAAGCGTGACAGCGCCGAAAGCTGAAATTTCGCCTGGGCAGGAAGGGGGTATCTGTGCCCAGTAAGCAAGTGGTTAAAAATCTCCATAGGTGATGCTGTAAAAAATTTACAGGTTAGTTGTTTAGAGTTACAGAGGAGGTCTAGAATTATTGCTCTCGCTCTAACGTTCGCGGCGATACCTCACCGTTTTCATATGCATGCGCGACTTACGTATGAGTTCGCTTCTGAGTGTGGAGGGATAGGGGCACTTTACATTTGTTTATTTTTTATTTATTTTTTTTACTCTGTCCCTGTATTTATTTTATTTTTTTATCACTTTTATTCCTATTACAAGGAATGTAAACATCCCTTGTTATAGAAATAGGGATGACAGGTCCTCTTTATGGGGAGATCTGGGGGTCAAAAAGACCCCAAAATCTCTCCTTTACCTTTAAAACCAAAGATTAAAAAAACAAATTGTGATCTATTGTTTTTTTTAAAAAAGTTTTTCTTTCCACCCTGGACATTATGACGTCGCTCCAGTCCTCCAAGGCCATAGAGGCTTTTAGAGACGATCTGGTCTCTGTTCACCTCTGTGACCAGCCAGCCAGATTGTTTCTCGGGCGCACTGGTAAAAACGGTAAGCCCAAGAAACAGCGGTGGGAGAGGGGTGGGGGGGCGGGCGTCCCCCTCCGCCGCTTCTGATAGCGCTCCAGCGGCTAATTAGCCGGCTGAAGGAAAAAAATACCGGGGTTATGGCTGATAGCTTCAGCCATAACCCCGGTAAACCACTTGCAAAATGCAACGTATATATGTGTATTGACGTTGGCAAGTTGATATTGACGATGACGTCAATTGTGACAAATGGCGTAGGGTGGAGCTTACATTCGTGACATCACCGCGCACGGCCAAACCAGGAAGCAGTCGGATCGAAGCCCCAGGATAAGCACTTATTGTTTTGTTTTTTTTACATTCTTTTGTATATTATGATGGAACTTCTTATGTTGCTAATCGGGAGACTCTGGTGACCACTGGTGAAGTTATGGTGGAGAAACAGGTGACCTATTCACCTATACAGCCTTCCTAACGCTTCCTAAGTAAAGGGTCCGTATGCTTTGGTAAGAGTCAGTTTAGTCCAATGGTGGAGGTATATTTTTGTGTCATATATTTTTGGATTGGAGCGATTTTGCCACATTTCATTTCTTCACCAATTTGGACTTTTTTGGACTACTATTACTTTTTTCTTCTCCCTTTTTCATTTAAAATGTCACACTTGTGTTGATCCACTAGTCGCTTTTTAGTGCAGCAAGATTGTTTTACTTAGCACGAGTGTGATTTCAGGATGCTTCCTCCTTCCTCCACTATCTGCATGGGTCACTTCTCGCTAGACATGTGCAATTTGTTTAGTTTCTAATTAGTTTTTCACGAATTTAGAGAAATTAGTTAATTCCGAAATTTCTGAATTTCCGAATTTTAAAATTTCAGAATTTTCGAATTTCCGAAATTTCGAATCTTTCAATTTACGAATTTTCGGATTTACGAATTTTTCAATTTCCGAAATTCCGAATTTCTGAATTTCGGAAATTCGAAATTTCGATATTCCGAAATTCGGAATTTGGAATTTTCGAAATTTGGAATTTCGGATTTTCTAATTTTCGATTTTCCGAAAATTCGGAATTTCGGAAATTCTGAATTTCGAAAATTGGAAATTTCGAAAATTCGAGATTCGAAAATTCGAAATTGCAAAATCTAAAATTCGAAAATCTAAAATTCGAAAATGGGAAATTTGGAAAGTTGAATTTTTCCAATTCCGAATTTTTTGAATTTCCGAAAATCGTAAATTCGTTTTTTTGCTTTTTTCGGAAATTTGAAAAATTCGTTTTTTTCGTTTTATTACTTTTTTGGGAAATTCGAAAATTCGGAATTCGTAAATCCGGAAATCCGAATTCCGAATATCCTAAAAAAGCAAAAATCGAAAACGAAAAAAATGAATTTTTAGAATTTCCCGAATTTCCAAAAAAAGCAAAAAAAAATACGAATTTTTAGAATTTCCTGAATTTCTGAAAATAGCAAAAAAAGCAAAAAATTAATTTTTCGACAGTGCACATGTCTACTTCTCGCAGTTTTTGCCGACACCTAACAATCCCAGGAGACACCCCCGTTCCCTCCAGCACACAGCCTGTGATTAACAGCCTCAATGCTTCCCTGTGAGACTGTGTAGAGGGGGGTGTGACCATTCCCTCCACTCAGATCTCAAATTACACTTAGCTCTCTGCTCTATGCTGTGCTGTGTGTGACGTCAGTAGACATGCGCAGAACGAAAAACATTTTTTAGTTTTCAATTCGTTATTTACATAAATTAGTTTAGTTAAATTAGTTTATTCTGTTTTTGGAATTCGTTTTGTTTATTCGGATCGATTCGAAAAGTTCGAATGGTTTTTGATTTTCCAAAGAGAATAGAAAATAAAGGAATAGAATGGAAAAAAATAGAAAAGAATATAACAGAAAATAAAAGAATAGAATATAATAGTGTAAAGTAAAAGAGAAGAGCGGTGATGCAGGGTGGGTAGTGAGAGATGATGTCATCTCTCTGCTTCCTGCCGCACCTCCGACATTAAAGAGACCCGACTGTGAGGGTGGAAGAGCAGTGATTCGGAGCGGGCGGAGAGAGATGATGTCATCTCTGCTTGCCCATCTTCTCTTATCCATCCGCCTGCTCACTTCTCTTATCCACCAGGGTCTCTCATCCGCCCGCCTGACTCTCTCATGCCCCCCCGTCAGCACCCGTGGCTCGGCTGCAGAGAGGTCACAGCCCGGTTGTTGGGGACCCCTGTTTTATATTTTACCAAAAATGTGGGTACTTTATTGTATTTGTTTGCCCTAAAATTCACTTTTCAGGGTTTTTTTTTTTTTACTTACATTTTGCGATAATATCAAATCACATAAAAAATTGGAAATTGTTCTGTCTCAACTACAAAGCGATAAAGTTCATCTCCAGGTTTAAGTAGGCCTTACTCAAGCTGGTTTGATATTCATCCCTTGCATCGATACAGGCAGTTTAACTCAATGAATAAACTCACAGTTAGGACGACAGACGATGAATCCTTTCGAATGTTCCGTTTTAATGATGGATATTCATAGGTAGAAAAACGTTGCAGTTGTAAGCCACATGTAAGATGTTTAGCATGGAAGAAATACAGGAGTAATGACCAGAATCAGGAAGTGGAGGAGATATATAAAGAACTACGGTGAGAGAGAGAGTTCAGCTAGAAAGAAGGGGACAGATCTTAAAGACACAGAGCAAGAATAATCACATAGTGTAACACAACACTCCCCGTCTGAAATCTTTAGATTTCATAACCTTAAACTAATATATATTTTCAAAAAGTCCAATACTGACGAATGTCCTGGAACCTGTAATGAAAAACATGCAACAAGCAAATAATAAACGTAAGTTCAACAGGATGAAGAACATAAAGTCACAGTATGATGTCTTCAAATAATTCCAAAGTTCTGAGTAGAACCTGTAGATGGCAGCAATGTACTCCCCGCCGTGCCGACAGCATGGCTAGTCCTTGCACAAGTCACTCACCTGGCAAAAGGAGTACTAACTCTGTTATTGGTCGACTAAAGGTTTGTGTCGATCCTCCCTTGGTTACCTTGACTTCTACCTTCCGGACTTTGTTATCGTCGCTGGGCATAACTTTAGTAATAAGACCCATAGGCCACTCATTCCGACAAACTTCCTTGTCTTTTAGAAGGATGAGGTCTCCAACCTTAAGATTCGGCGTAGATGCTTGCCATTTGTTATGACCTTGAAGGTGATGAAGATACTTTTTCTTCCAGCGATGCCAGAACACATTGGCTAGATGCTGCACCTGCTTCCATTGATGCCTGTAATGGTGTGACCGCAGCTTCTGTTTTGTACTTACACAAGTGTGGAGTGAGGTGTTCACAGTTCTTATTTTCTTATCATCTTCAGGGTTTACTAGCCCATAGGTGGTGTCAATAGGGAGTAAGTAAGAGTCCTCACGCAGAAACCTTGGAGGTGACAGCCATAAGCTGTCCTGAAGAGCGGCAGGCGACACGGCTCTGGTCCCACAGTCAGCTGGGTTGAGTTCAGTGGGAACGTGATGCCATTGACTTGGTAGAGAGAATCTCTTGATACGTTCAACCCTGTTGCTGACGTACACATAAAATTGTTTTGTTTGGTTGTTTATGTAACCAAGTACTACCTTACTGTCTGTATAGAAGGTGAAAGAATCAATTCTAGTGTCCATTTCACTTCGTATGACCTCGGCAATTTCTACTGCTAGCACGGCTGCACAAAGTTCAAGTCTTGGTATGGTATGTACAGGCTTGGGTGTGAGTTTTGCCTTGCCTAGGACAAAACTACAGTGTGATTCTCCATTCAGTTCAGAGGTCTTCAAATAGGCTACTGCAGCAGTAGCTTCAACTGATGCATCAGAGAAAATATGAATCTCTCTCCGGTTAGCAGTTGAAGTGGATCCTGGAACATAGCAACGGGGAATCTGAAGTTTTTCTAGTGACTTCAAAGAATATCTCCACCTTTCCCACTTGTGTTGATTCTCACTAGGCAAGGGAGTATCCCAGTCTATGTTCTCAGTAGACAACTGTCTTAGTAAAATCTTACCTTGAATGGTAACTGGAGCAAGGAAACCCAGTGGGTCATAGATGCTATTCACCACGGACAGGACTCCTCTCTTAGTGAAGGGTTTGTCACAAGTTGACACTTGGAAGGTGAATTTGTCTTGCTTGATGTTCCACAACAAACCCAGACTTCGCTGTACAGGAGGCACATCTGTACCTAAGTCAAGGTTTTTTAGACTAGTGGCATAGTCCTCAGAGTGAAAGGCATTCATAAGTTCCTGGCTGTTGGATATAATCTTGTGCAGTCTAAGGTTTGCTACAGACAGCATCTCCTTTGTTCTGGTGAGAAGATCAATTGCTTCTTCAGCAGTTGGAAAGGACTTAAGTGCGTCATCAACATAGAAGTTTCTTTCAACAAATTGACGGGCATCAGATCCATATTCAACTTCTCCAGTTTGAGCTGTTCTCCTTAGCCCATAAGTTGCCACTGCTGGGGAAGGACTGTTACCGAAGACATGTACCTTCATGCGATAATCTATAACTTCCTTGTTGAGGTCATTGTCCTTGTGCCATAGAAACCTGAGGTAGTTTCTGTTGTCTTCTCTGACGATGAAGCAGTGAAACATCTGTTGAATGTCGGCCATTACTGCTACAGGCTCTTGTCTGAAACGAATCAAGACTCCTATTAGACTGTTGTTCAAGTTGGGTCCAGTAAGGAGCATGTTGTTAAGAGAAACACCTTCATGCTGAGCACTGGAATCAAAGACAACTCTGATTTGGTCTGGTTTGCGTGGGTGATACACGCCAAAGGATGGAAGGTACCAGCATTCTTCTCCCTCCTTTAGTGGGGGAGCAAGCTCTGCATGATCTCTGTCAAATACATTTTGCATAAAGTCCACAAAGTGCTTTTGCATCTCTGGTTTCCTGCTTAAGTTTCGCTTTAAGGAGGAGCATCTACTGATGGCCTGCTGTAAGTTGTTGGGCAATCTCTCTCTTGGGAGACGAAAGGGTAGGGGTGCTACCCAGTTATTGGAGTCATCTTGAAAGAACTCATTGTCCATTACCTTGATGAATTCTTTGTCTTCCATTGAAGGAGCCAGTATGTCATCTTCACTGGTTGCATTAAACACTGTAGACCCGAAGTCGCCATCATGGCAGGAGAAAGGGCTTGTGTCACCTGAGATACCATGTTGCCATTCGTGGCTGGCTATCTTCTCTTTCACCCAGTAGTGATGTGAGCATGGCTCAAAGTAAGTGTTTCGGCCATTTGGCAGAACATTTGTCTTGAATGACGAAATGTTGGTAGGTCTTTTCATTTTGCCTATGCAGACATTGCCTATGATGACCCACCCTAGATCCGTGCGCTGGGCAAATGGGGCATCTGGGGGTCCCCTGACTTGTCTGTGTACCTTGTGAACTCTTAGAATGTCTCTTCCTAACAGAAGAAGGATCTGAGCATCTTTGTCAAGCGGCGGTATCTCATTTGCTATTACCTTGAGGTGAGGGTGATGGAAAGCAGCAGCTGGAGTAGGGATTTCTTCCCTGTTAGCAGGTATCTGATTGCACTCGACAAGTGTAGGTAAGGGTAATTGCAAGTTACCTTTGAGAGAAGATACCATGAGTCCATGAGCCCTTCTTCCAGAAACCTCTATAGTTCCACTACAGGTACCCAAGGTGTAAGGATGAGCTTCGCCTTTTATTTCAAATAGATTGAACAATTCCGATTTTGCAAGTGATCGATTGCTCTGATCGTCTAAGATAGCATATGCCTTTAGAGACTTTTCTGGTTGATCCTTGTGGTATATGTTCACCAAGCATATCTTAGCACAGGACTTACCACAGCGGTCTTCTCCACAAACTTCAGTGCAGGATGAAGAAATGATGGTAGAATTAGGCACTTGGTCTGTATTCTCCCCGCCATGCATTAACCTGGGAGGAGTGTTGGCAGGTTGTGCAGAGCTGGGCTCAAGAGGATGGAGGGCTTGCACATGTTCTTCAGAGCCACACTCTATGCACTTGATGGACACATTACAGTCCCTTGCAAAATGTTCTGTAGAAGCACAGCACCTGAAACATACCCTAAATGTCTTTAAAATCTCCTTGCGCTCTTCCAGAGGCTTTTTCCTAAAGCCGATACATTTATTGAGGGGGTGTGGCTTCTTGTGTATGGGACACTCTCTGTTAGGGTTTTCAATCTTCCTACTCTGTTTGTTCGTGGCCAGAACTGTGGTAGGAGTGGGAAGGATGTCAGTCTTTTTCACGGACACTGGGCCTCTATGGTTTCTATAGTTGCCCTGAAGACTGGTACTCTTAGGAAAGGGTGAGAAGAGGCTGTACTCACCGTAGGAAAAACTTGGATCGTTCTTGGTCTCTGCAATTTCCCTGATGAATTTACAGAAGAAAGAGAATAGAGGGAAGGAAACCTTGTTCTCTCTTTTGTATGATGACCCTAGTGCAGTCCATTTCTCTTGCAAACCATACGGGAGCTTGGAGACAATTGGGTTTACCCCTCTTGGAGTGTCAAGGTAACTGAGTCCAGGTAGTTTTGGTCTGTCTTGGCTAGCTGAAGCTCAAGGAGAAGGTCACTCAGTCTCTGGAACTCCTTATTGTCCTTACCGGATATCTTTGGGAAAGTTTCCAGACGCATGAACAAAGCATTTTCTATAGCTTCTGGACTGCCATAACTTTGCTCTAGTCGCTCCCATGCAGCTGTGAGGCCTGCAGTAGGATTGTCCATGAAAACCGATCTTAATGGCTTAACACGTGCAGCAGATAGAGGACCAAACCATTTGATCAGCAGATTCAATTCTTGATCAGCTGTAATGCCAATATTGCTGATTGTAGTTCTGAAGGCACATTTCCAACTTCTGTAGTTCTCAGGTTGGTCATCAAAACTTGTAAGACCAGTCTTTGTGAGCTCCCTGCGAAGCATGTACCTCACAAACTCTTCTGTCTCAGTTGTCTCCGCCTTTATGTGAGATGCTGTTGGCTGTATGGTGCTGATTGCGTTATCTTTGACATTGTTGTTAAAGGACACAGGGAAATATGGTGCAGCAGATGCATCCAGGTGAGTTGCTTGCTTGAAGTCAGTTGTTCCAATGGTACGTTGATTCAAGGCTGTACCGATGACTGGAGATTGATGACTTGCTTGAAGCTTGCGCTGATGCTCTGTGACGTATGAAGGCAGGCAAGGTAGGAAATGCAGTGGAGTGATTTTGAGTGCAGGAAGTTGCTGGAACCTCTTTAACTTGAAGCTGTGAAGGAGTCTCTATGTAGTCGGGAGCATTGGAGACAATGGAGTGTGCACTGCAGTGGCTTAGGACATAGTCTTTAGTGCGTTTGAGGGGGTCTTCCATATCTGCTATGTTTAGGTTAATGCTGTCTTTCTCACTTGCACCTTCGTCTGCACTGATAGCTTGCTGTAGGACCCTTAGCTTTGCCATAGCTGCGTCATGTTTACACTGTTCATTTAAGGTTTCCATTGTTGCTCTTTGTCGTGCTGACTGCGCTTCCGACTCTGCTCTTTTAAGGGCTGACTGCGCTTCCAACTCTGCTCTTTTTTCTGCATATGCCACCTGCACTTTGCTGGCTTCCACTTCAGCGCGGGCATTAATAAGTCACTCACTGAGTGTTGAGTATCTTGAACTATGGGATCTTGACGAGTTTTTAGAACGTCTGGTGGAAACAGATCTGTGAGATGCAGTGTCCTGTAACAGCTTTATTTCTTGTTCATACATCACGGGACACAGAGCAGCATAGTCATTACTATGTGGGTTATATAGAATTACCTTCAGGTGCTGGCACTGGCAACTTCCAAAACAGGAAGTACCCTCCCCTATATAAGCCCCTCCCATCCGGGAGTACCTCAGTTTTTTGCCAGTGTCTAAGGTGTTGGCCAAGGTTAACATGTATTCATCTGGGCTTGTGTACAGGTTCTCTGGGCCTTAGCAAGCTATTCCGGATCCGACCAAAAAAAGCTTCATAGCTAAACGGTCGGTACCCGGGCCTTGCAGAGAAGAGCAAGGTTTTGCCTGTAATGCCTCTCTTAGGAGGGCTGGACCCTGGGATCCAGAGCTCTGGTCATACCCAAAACCAAGAGGCTATCTGTGCAGGGTGCTATACAGGTCCAGGGGAGTGGAATCCTTGGGAACCCGGTCCCTGAAGGTCTAGTACAATGCCTGCCGTGAAAGGTGAAGTTTGGGCTTCTGTGGACCAAACAAAGTCCTGCGGCGGGGAAAAGGTAAGTGGGGGCCCCTCAGGAACTTGGTTCTATTGAGGGGACCCCCAAGCCTAATATGTCTTTCTGCCTGTTACCTAAAAGGTATTCCCGCTAATAGCTGTATATGCCTAAGAAATCCTAGAAATGTTTTTTCATAAGGGAAGTTTTAAAAACTGTAAACCTGGAAATGTTTTTTCATAAAGGAGGTTTTAAAAACAAACAAAAAAAAAAAAGTGCGGTACCTGTGTTTGTCCACTAGAGGCCGCTGTGGAACGTCTTTTTTTCTTGGGACTATTCCTTCCATGGTGAAAGTCCAGGCAGATGAGTGAGTTCTCTATCAGGGAAGCTGCATTCCTCTGTCATGCTGCCAAGTAGTTTCCTTCCATCCCCGAGTCCTGGTGAAACAGGGACCCTGGCTCCTCTCCCTACATGGCGCCTAGAGCGCACACGTGCACGCGCGCGCACACACACGCTTTCTTTTATAAAAGTTAGCTTCAAAAAAGGGGGCGGAGCCTGGCGGATGACGCGCTCTGTGCGCCCAGCGCTTCTGCGCATGTGCGGGCGTCCCAGCAAGATAAAAGGACTCAGTTCCACGCTGCTTGCTATGGACACAGAGCATGAAAAGGAGCTGGTAGCATGGTATAGGGGCTTACAGCGGGCGGTTGATACAGGCATCCCCAGAAAGACGCATTAGTAGACACCCACTGATGTACATAGCAGCAAAATTGCATTATACTATTTCAGTAAGGGGTGTATTGCGGCTGGAATACCTCAGCTTTGAACTAAGGAATAGGGATGAGCTTCGTGTTCGAGTCGAACATACGTTCGACTCGAACATTGGCTGTTCGATCGTTCGACGAAGATCGAACGATTTGGGCCGTTCGCGCCAAATTCGAGTGACGCGAACGGCCCACAATGCACTACGCCATCGCAGTGTCATCCAGGCGCTGTGATTGGCCAAGCATGCACTGTGACCCCGCATGCTTGGCCAATCACAGCGCCGGCAGCGAGGAGAGCAATGATTGGCCACAGGCAGGATGCCTGTGGCCAATTATTGCTGAGGGTGTTTAGTACACGCCCCACACTATAAAAGGCCGCCAGCACGGCGGCCTAGTGTAGTGTGTTCCGGAGCAGGGATAGAGTAGCATAGGCAGGGACAGTGACTGTTATTTCTTTCTTGCTTAACCTGGATTCCTTTAGTTTAGGGAAAGAGAAGGATAGGTAGGGAGAGTGTCAGTGTGTTTTGTGCTTCTGCTATAGTGTGCTTAAAAAAAACATTTATTCTAGGGACAGAAAACTCTAGGTAGGGACAGTGTCAGTTTCTTTCACTCTGCAAGTCCTTGTTTCCAGGGACCTGTAAGGACAGTGAGTTAATTGTCCTTGTGCTATATTGTGCTTAAAAAAAACATTTATTCTAGGGACAGAAAACTCTAGGTAGGGACAGTGTCAGTTTCTTTCACTCTGCAAGTCCTTGTTTCCAGGGACCTGTAAGGACAGTGAGTTAATTGTCCTTGTGCTATATTGTGCTTAAAAAAAACATTTATTCTAGGGACAGAAAACTCTAGGTAGGGACAGTGTCAGTTTCTTTCACTCTGCAAGTCCTTGTTTCCAGGGACCTGTAAGGACAGTGAGTTAATTGTCCTTGTGCTATATTGTGATTAAAAAAAACATTTATTCTAGGGACAGAAAACTCTAGGTAGGGACAGTGTCAGTTTCTTTCACTCTGCAAGTCCTTGTTTCCAGGGACCTGTAAGGACAGTGAGTTAATTTTCCTTGTGCTATATTGTGATTAAAAAAAACATTTATTCTAGGGACAGAAAACTCTAGGTAGGGACAGTGTCAGTTTCTTTCACTCTGCAAGTCCTTGTTTCCAGGGACCTGTAAGGACAGTGAGTTAATTGTCCTTGTGCTATATTGTGCTTAAAAAAAACATTTATTCTAGGGACAGAAAACTCTAGGTAGGGACAGTGTCAGTTTCTTTCACTCTGCAAGTCCTTGTTTCCAGGGACCTGTAAGGACAGTGAGTTAATTTTCCTTGTGCTATATTGTGATTAAAAAAAACATTTATTCTAGGGACAGAAAACTCTAGGTAGGGACAGTGTCAGTTTCTTTCACTCTGCAAGTCCTTGTTTCCAGGGACCTGTAAGGACAGTGAGTTAATTTTCCTTGTGCTATATTGTGATTAAAAAAAACATTTTTTCTAGGGACAGAAAACTGTAGGTAGGGAGAGTGTTTTTTTTCTTTCACTCTGCAAGTCCTTGTTTCCAGGGACCTGTAAGGACAGTGAGTTAATTGTCCTTGTGCTATATTGTGCTTAAAAAAAACATTTATTCTAGGGACAGAAAACTCTAGGTAGGGACAGTGTCAGTTTCTTTCACTCTGCAAGTCCTTGTTTCCAGGGACCTGTAAGGACAGTGAGTTAATTTTCCTTGTGCTATATTGTGATTAAAAAAAACATTTATTCTAGGGACAGAAAACTCTAGGTAGGGACAGTGTCAGTTTCTTTCACTCTGCAAGTCCTTGTTTCCAGGGACCTGTAAGGACAGTGAGTTAATTTTCCTTGTGCTATATTGTGATTAAAAAAAACATTTTTTCTAGGGACAGAAAACTGTAGGTAGGGAGAGTGTTTTTTTTCTTTCACTCTGCAAGTCCTTGTTTCCAGGGACCTGTAAGGACAGTGAGTTAATTTTCCTTGTGCTATATTGTGATTAAAAAAAACATTTTTTCTAGGGACAGAAAACTGTAGGTAGGGAGAGTGTTTTTTTTCTTTCACTCTGCAAGTCCTTGTTTCCAGGGACCTGTAAGGACAGTGAGTTAATTGTCCTTGTGCTATATTGTGCTTAAAAAAAACATTTATTCTAGGGACAGAAAACTCTAGGTAGGGACAGTGTCAGTTTCTTTCACTCTGCAAGTCCTTGTTTCCAGGGACCTGGAGAGACATTGAGTGAATTGTCCTTGTGCTATATTGTGATTAAAAAAAACATTTATTCTAGGGACAGAAAACTCTAGGTAGGGACAGTGTCAGTTTCTTTCACTCTGCAAGTCCTTGTTTCCAGGGACCTGTAAGGACAGTGAGTTAATTTTCCTTGTGCTATATTGTGATTAAAAAAAACATTTTTTCTAGGGACAGAAAACTGTAGGTAGGGAGAGTGTTTTTTTTCTTTCACTCTGCAAGTCCTTGTTTCCAGGGACCTGTAAGGACAGTGAGTTAATTGTCCTTGTGCTATATTGTGATTAAAAAAAACATTTTTTCTAGGGACAGAAAACTCTAGGTAGGGAGAGTTTTTTTTTTTTTTCACTCTGCAAGTCCTTGTTTCCAGGGACCTGTAAGGACAGTGAGTTAATTGTCCTTGTGCTATATTGTGCTTAAAAAAAACATTTATTCTAGGGACAGAAAACTCTAGGTAGGGACAGTGTCAGTTTCTTTCACTCTGCAAGTCCTTGTTTCCAGGGACCTGGAGAGACATTGAGTGAATTGTCCTTGTGCTATATTGTGATTAAAAAAAACATTTATTCTAGGGACAGAAAACTCTAGGTAGGGACAGTGTCAGTTTCTTTCACTCTGCAAGTCCTTGTTTCCAGGGACCTGTAAGGACAGTGAGTTAATTTTCCTTGTGCTATATTGTGATTAAAAAAAACATTTTTTCTAGGGACAGAAAACTGTAGGTAGGGAGAGTGTTTTTTTTCTTTCACTCTGCAAGTCCTTGTTTCCAGGGACCTGTAAGGACAGTGAGTTAATTTTCCTTGTGCTATATTGTGATTAAAAAAAACATTTTTTCTAGGGACAGAAAACTGTAGGTAGGGAGAGTGTTTTTTTTCTTTCACTCTGCAAGTCCTTGTTTCCAGGGACCTGTAAGGACAGTGAGTTAATTGTCCTTGTGCTATATTGTGCTTAAAAAAAACATTTATTCTAGGGACAGAAAACTCTAGGTAGGGACAGTGTCAGTTTCTTTCACTCTGCAAGTCCTTGTTTCCAGGGACCTGGAGAGACATTGAGTGAATTGTCCTTGTGCTATATTGTGATTAAAAAAAACATTTATTCTAGGGACAGAAAACTCTAGGTAGGGACAGTGTCAGTTTCTTTCACTCTGCAAGTCCTTGTTTCCAGGGACCTGTAAGGACAGTGAGTTAATTTTCCTTGTGCTATATTGTGATTAAAAAAAACATTTTTTCTAGGGACAGAAAACTGTAGGTAGGGAGAGTGTTTTTTTTCTTTCACTCTGCAAGTCCTTGTTTCCAGGGACCTGTAAGGACAGTGAGTTAATTTTCCTTGTGCTATATTGTGATTAAAAAAAACATTTATTCTAGGGACAGAAAACTCTAGGTAGGGACAGTGTCAGTTTCTTTCACTCTGCAAGTCCTTGTTTCCAGGGACCTGTAAGGACAGTGAGTTAATTTTCCTTGTGCTATATTGTGATTAAAAAAAACATTTTTTCTAGGGACAGAAAACTGTAGGTAGGGAGAGTGTTTTTTTTCTTTCACTCTGCAAGTCCTTGTTTCCAGGGACCTGTAAGGACAGTGAGTTAATTGTCCTTGTGCTATATTGTGATTAAAAAAAACATTTTTTCTAGGGACAGAAAACTCTAGGTAGGGAGAGTTTTTTTTTTTTTTCACTCTGCAAGTCCTTGTTTCCAGGGACCTGTAAGGACAGTGAGTTAATTGTCCTTGTGCTATATTGTGCTTAAAAAAAACATTTATTCTAGGGACAGAAAACTCTAGGTAGGGACAGTGTCAGTTTCTTTCACTCTGCAAGTCCTTGTTTCCAGGGACCTGGAGAGACATTGAGTGAATTGTCCTTGTGCTATATTGTGATTAAAAAAAACATTTATTCTAGGGACAGAAAACTCTAGGTAGGGACAGTGTCAGTTTCTTTCACTCTGCAAGTCCTTGTTTCCAGGGACCTGTAAGGACAGTGAGTTAATTTTCCTTGTGCTATATTGTGATTAAAAAAAACATTTTTTCTAGGGACAGAAAACTGTAGGTAGGGAGAGTGTTTTTTTTCTTTCACTCTGCAAGTCCTTGTTTCCAGGGACCTGTAAGGACAGTGAGTTAATTGTCCTTGTGCTATATTGTGCTTAAAAAAAACATTTATTCTAGGGACAGAAAACTCTAGGTAGGGACAGTGTCAGTTTCTTTCACTCTGCAAGTCCTTGTTTCCAGGGACCTGTAAGGACAGTGAGTTAATTTTCCTTGTGCTATATTGTGCTTAAAAAAAACATTTATTCTAGGGACAGAAAACTCTAGGTAGGGACAGTGTCAGTTTCTTTCACTCTGCAAGTCCTTGTTTCCAGGGACCTGGAGAGACATTGAGTGAATTGTCCTTGTGCTATATTGTGATTAAAAAAAACATTTATTCTAGGGATAGAAAACTCTAGGTAGGGACAGTGTCAGTTTCTTTCACTGTGAAAGTCCTTGTTTCAAGGGACAGAGAAGGACACCTGAAGGTAGCCCTTATTGCTTTTTTCCCATCTCCCTGCAGGCCATCTATTAGAATGTCTGGAAGGCAAACAAGGAGAGGCAGACAGTCAGGAGGCAATAAAAGAGGGCAAGCAGGCTCTGTGTCTGGGGGCAACAGTGCTGGTCGTGGACGCGGTGCATTGTCATCAGCACATGGCCATGGGACACGCTTGTCCTTCTTTTCGGCAGCTGGACATGTTGAGCCACATCATGCCGAAGACTTGGTAGAGTGGATGACCAAGCCCTCCTCCTCCTCCTCATCCTCTCTCACCCAGGCTCAGGGTACTGGAAAAGCAGCTGCCAAAGCGTCGTCTTCCCTGGTATCAATGTCAGACAAATCATCAGTCACTCCTTCCCTAGACCCACCATGTCCTCCTCCTGAGGAGTCCCCCGAACTGTTTCAGCACAGTGTTGGGTACATGCTCCAGGAGGATGCCCAGCGTTTCGAAGGGTCTGATGATGAAACCCAGCTAGAGGAAGGCAGTAGCGTGAGAGCAGACAGAGGGGATGCTCAAGAAGGACACCAATCTGGCAGTCATGTTCCAGCAGCTGCAGCATACTGCCAGATTGGCTCCAGTGATGAGGAGGGAGGGGATGATGAGGTCAATGACTCCACGTGGGTGCCTAATAGGAGAGAGGAGGAGGAGGAGGATGAGGAGGAGGCACATCTCCAACGAGGCAGGATGCCCTTTGGTGGCCAGCGTAAGGGCAGTACACCGACGGAATCACACCGCAGAGCTCCGCCTGTGCAGGGCGCTGCCTCTGCCCGTCATTCAAAAAGTTCTTTGGTGTGGGCCTTTTTTGAGGCTAGTGCATCAGATCGCACAGCTGCTGTTTGCAACATATGTCTCAAGCGTATATCGCGTGGCCAAAACATCAGCCGCTTGGGTACCACATGCCTGACCAGACATATGTTGACCTGCCATGCAGCTCGTTGGCAAGCCTACCTCAAAGACCCACACCAAAGAACAAAGCGGACCTCTCCTTGCACCGCATCAGCTGGGATCTCCAACCCCACTATAACTTCAGTCCTCTCTGAAACATGCACTGAGAGGAATGAAGGTGTAGAATTAGGTGTGTCACAGCCAAGTACTTGCGCCCACTCTGCTAGCAGTACACCGACGTCCGATTCTAGCAGGCAAATTTCCCTGCCCCAGCTGCTGGACCGTCGAAAGAAGTTCACTCCCAGCCATCCACATGCCCAGCGGTTGAATGCTAGCTTGGCTAAATTGCTAGCGCTTCAACTGCTGCCTTTTCAGTTGGTAGACTCGGCCCCCTTCCGTGAGTTTGTGCAATGTGCGGTTCCTCAGTGGCAGGTTCCCAAACGCCACTTTTTCTCACGGAAGGCTATTCCGGCTCTCTACCGGCATGTGGAAGGCAATGTCTTGGCCTCGCTGGACAGGGCGGTCAGCGGTAAGGTGCATATTACCGCTGACTCATGGTCCAGCAGGCATGGACAGGGACGTTACCTTTCTTTCACGGCCCATTGGGTCACTCTTTTGGCAGCTGGGAAGGATTCAGGACAAGGTGCAGTAGTGTTGGAGGTTGTCCCACCGCCACGCCTCCAAAATGCTACTACTGGTTGTGACACACCTCTCTCCTCCACCCCCTCCTCTTCTTCTTCCTCCATGGCCTCTTCCTGTGGTTTGTCCTATGAACCAGCGGTGCTCCGTAGCCGTTCACGGGGCTACGCAAGTACGCAGGCAAAAAGATGCCATGCCGAGCTTGCGCTGGTGTGTTTGGGGGACAGAAGCCACACTGGGGCAGAGGTCCTGTCTGCTCTGCAGGGCCAGGCCGAGAGGTGGTTGACGCCACGCCAGCTTAAGCCAGGAATGGTGGTTTGCGACAATGGCACCAACCTCCTCTCCGCCCTCCGACAGGGACAACTGACCCATGTGCCCTGTGTGGCTCACGTCCTTAACCTGGTGGTGCAGCGGTTCTTGGGCAGGTACCCGGGCTTACAGGATGTCCTGAGGCAGGCCAGGAAAGTCTGTGTGCATTTCCGCAGATCTTATAATGCCAGTGCTCGCCTGGCTGAGCTGCAAAAGGAGTTGAACCTGCCCAAGAACCGCCTTATATGTGACATGCCCACCAGGTGGAACTCAACGTTGGCCATGCTGCAGCGGCTGCACACGCAGCAGAGGGCCATCAATGAGTACCTGTGCGACTACGGCACCAGGACAGGGTCAGGGGAGCTTGGTTTTTTTTCTCCACGCCAGTGGGGCATGATCAGGGATGCATGCACTGTCCTGGCACCATTTGAGGAGGCCACGAGGATGGTGAGCAGTGACAGTGCATGCATCAGTGACACTGTACCTCTTGTCCACCTGTTGGAGCACACGCTGCGTGGAATAATGGACAGGGCACTTGAGGCAGAACAGAGGCAGGAAGAGGAGGACTTCCTTGCCTCTCAAGGCCCCCTTTACCCAGACAGTGTTCCTTCTGTCCCACCCATCGCACAGGAAGAGGAGGAGGAGGAGGAGGAGGAGGAGGAGGAGGATTGTGTCAGCATGGAGGTGGAGGCTGGCACTCAGCATCATCAGCAGCAGTCTTTTAGGGATGATTTACAGTCCCAAGAAACCAGTGGACTTGTACGTGGCTGGGAGGAGGTGGCTGCGGATCATGTCGTCCTTAGTGACCCAGAGGACTCCGGAGCGAATGCCTCAGCAAACCTACGCTGCATGGCCTCCCTGATCCTGCAAAGTCTGCGGAAGGATCCTCGTATTCTTCGGATCAAGGAGAGGGACCATTACTGGCTGGCCACTCTCCTTGATCCACGGTACAAGGGTAAGGTTGCGGACCTTATGTTACCGTCGCAGAGGGAGCAGAGGATGAGACAACTCCGGGAGGCCTTGCAGAAAGGTCTGTGCAACGCGTTCCCAGAGACTGGGAGGTTGCAAACTCCTGGTCCTGGACAACGAGTTGCTGAGGCTTCGGCCAGTCAAAGAAGGAGCGGTGGGGAAGGTGGCCGTCTGACCGATGCGTTCAGACAATTCTTTAGTCCGCAGCCCCAAAGTATGATCGGTTCCAGCAACCATCGCCAGCGTCTGATAAACATGGTGCAGGAATATCTAGGGGCAAGGTCAGACTTGGACACCTTCCCCACCGAAAATCCTCTGGCTTACTGGGTCTTGAGGATGGATCACTGGCCAGAGCTTGCACAGTATGCAATTGAGCTACTGGCCTGTCCTGCATCCAGCGTTCTTTCGGAACGCACATTCAGTGCTGCTGGAGGATTTGTCACGGATCACAGGGTGCGCCTGTCCACCGACTCGGTTGATCGACTGACTTTCATCAAGATGAACCAGTCTTGGATCACCACCAGCTACCACACACCTGATGCTGATATAACAGACTAATTGATTTTAAAATGTCACATCCCTTCAAGACTGATGCTGATGCTGAGTGCCTGTGCTGTTATGTTGACTGGCTATCCTCCTCCTCCGAGTCCTCAATGATACGATTGATGATGATAGCTTGGAAGATCATTTTTGTTTATGGGTGCCGCCACCAGTGCCTAACGCCCAATTTTTCAGCCCCTGTTTAACAGTGGCGTGTAATTACAATTTTTGAAGCAATACTTTGCAACAGGGCTCATTGCTGTGCTCCAAGTACAGTATCTGTGAGGAGTTGCAGTGTTGTGCCACCAGTGCCTAAGGCCCAATTTTTCAGCCCCTGTTTAACAGGGGCGTGTCATTACAATTTTTGAAGCAATACTTTGCAACAGGGCTCATTGCTGTGCTCCAAGTACAGTATCTGTGAAGGGTTGCAGTGTTGTGCCACCAGTGCCTAAGGCCCAATTTTTCAGCCCCTGTTCAACAGGGGCATGTAATTACAATTCTTGATCTAATAATTCACAGCAGGGCCCATTGCTGCACCCACCAAGAGTAACTGTCAGGGCTTACAGTGTTGTGGCACCAGCACCACCATCAAAGGCCCAATTTTTACTACCACTGTTCAACAATTATATGTAATTAAAATTCCTGATATAATAGTTGACAGCAGGGCGTTCCAGCACCAACCAAGAGTAACTGTGAGTGCTTACAGTGTTGTGCCAACACCAACAACTAAGGGGCCTATTTCTGCAGAGTATATACGGCAGGTCCCTACTTTCAAACATCCAACTTACAAACGACTCCTACTTGCAAACGCAAGAAGACAACAGGAAGTGAGAGGAAATCTACCACTAGGAAGGAAAATTCTCTCCTGTAAGAATAAATATGGGAGAAAGGTGTCTCCTCTGTACTGATGCTTTATCAGCAATCCTTGTTTCAAGAAAAACACCACATTTCAAAAATAGTTGTCATTAGGACGGAAAGTGAGGTGAAATGTTCTGAACAGGGGCACAGACAGCAAAACAAATGTTACAGGGGTGATAACCCTTACCTATGTTTTCCAAAAAGTTTAAAAATAGATTTTTGGTCTGGAGCTACACTTCAACAATGTACCTGTTCAAAATTACAAACAGATTCTACATAAG
Organism: Rana muscosa; assembly: GCA_029206835.1. Classification (NCBI taxonomy): domain Eukaryota; kingdom Metazoa; phylum Chordata; class Amphibia; order Anura; family Ranidae; genus Rana; species Rana muscosa. The sequence continues at coordinate 11,350,515 of CM055120.1, forward strand.
AACAAACCTACAGTCCCTGTCTTGTATGCACCGCCTGTATACGGCTGTTCAGAGTATATAGGGCCTTTTTTATTTTATGTGCGGGGTTCCCCTTAATATCCATACAAGACCCAAAGGGGCTGGTAATGGGCTGGGGTAGGGGGGGGGGTCATGGGGTAGCTATGCCATTTTTCTTAAAGATTTTCATCCATATTACCGGGACCAGACATTACATTAAAGCCGCAAGCAGTTTTAAATGGCTTTTTTTTCCTTTAGAAGTGTCATTTTGTGCAGGGACAGTTCTAAACACGGGAAACACGTGGCACTTCACAGGCATACTTTAGACACCCCCCAGGTACGATATTTAAAGGAATATTTGACTTTTTTTTTTTCACTTTATGCATCATTAAAATGACTGCTCCCGGAAAACGACCGTTTTTAAAACTTATTTTTGCATTGATACATGTCCCCTGGTGCAGAACCCGGGTTCCCAAACCCTTTTTAGGACAATAACATGCATAATAGTTGTTATAATTAGCACTTTAGAATTCGAACGTTCGCATCCATTGTATTTAATAGGGTTCTAATGTTCGTTCGAACTTTCGGTCCGTTCGCGGGTTCTGGTGCGAACCGAACCCGGGGGTGTTCGGCTCATCACTACTAAGGAATATGCCGCCTAAAAAACTCCGAGATATACCTCTCAGGAAGTGTAGGGGGTCTCCATCGGGCTCTGAGGATCTGGAGCAGTCATCTGCACCCTCCTCCCCTGAGAAATCAGAGGTTAATACCCATAAGGAACCCCCGGGAGTGCCAGGTACTGCGGCTGTCCTCAGTCCACCTGCTCCTGCATATATAACAGAGGAGGTTTTTTCCTCAACTCTGGAGGGATTGGAGCAGAGATTGGCAGCATTGATCGCTTCTTCTCTACAGGAAAGAAAGCGCGCCAGATCTCCATCACCTCCATCAGAGTGCCTGTTGGCAGAGCAACAGTCCCAGGAAGGGACCGACCTACCTGAAGGGGATCAGGAGGAGGTTAACTCTGTTTTTGAGGAATCGACAGTAGATGAACCATTTTCAGCATCACAGACTGAAAGATTGTGGGTCCAGAACCTAACTGACATGGTTCGATCTGCATTTAAAATGCCTCTTGTTGAACCATCAACTACTGCTGTCTCCTCATTGGGGTCGCTAAAAGCTCCCCAGGTTAATTGCTCCTTTCCAATACATCCATTATTGGAAGGACTTATATACCAGGACTGGGAACATCCTGATAAACTATTTGTTCCGCCTAAAAAATTTCCGGTGATCTATCCCATGGAGGAAAAGTTCACCCAGAGATGGAATGTTCCTACGGTGGATGCAGCCATCTCTTCTGTGAACAAATCACTGACATGTCCAGTAGATAATGTTCAAATGTTCAAAGATCCAGTGGATAAAAAATTGGAATCTTTATTAAAATCTCCTTTTTCCACAGCAGGGGCTGTTACACAGCCAGCAGTGGCAGCTATTGGGGTCTGCCAAGCTTTAAAGGATCAAATGAAAATGGTCCTGAGGGATTTGCCAGACCAGCAGGCCCAGGCTCTGGCTGATCTGCCTAGAGCATTATGCTTTGCGGTTGACGCCATCAAGGATTCTATCCATCAGGCCTCCCGCCTCACGCTGTCTTTGGTACATATGCGTAGGCTTCTGTGGCTCAAAAACTGGTCTGCTGAAGCTCCCTGTAAGAAGCTCTTAGTTAGCTTCCCATTTCATGGGGAACGCCTTTTTGGCGAGGACCTGGATAAATATATCCAGAAGATTTCCAGTGGTAAAAGTACTCTCTTACCGAGTAAGAAGAGGTCTAGGGGTCCATCTTTTAAGAGGACTACCTCTCCTATCCCTGCGACGTCTGCTACTAAGCAGTTCCGACGGCCTCCTCGGTCAAACTCAGGGGGTAAAAATCAGGGACAGTCACAGGGTAATAAGAAACCCTGGATCCGAAGGGGTACTAAACCAGCCTCCAAGTCAAGCCTATGAAGGGCTGCCCCCACTCAAACGGGTGGGGGGAAGACTTCAGTTGTTCGCAGAGACCTGGCGGGAGACGATCAAAGACAGATGGGTGCTCTCCGCAGTAACTCTGGGATACAAGTTGGAGTTAAAAGAGTCTCCTCCTTCCCATTTTATGTGGTCAGGCATGCCAAGAGACCCTCGGAAAAGAGGGTCTCTCCTATTGGCGTTAGAACAACTATTGCTCCAAGGAGTAATTATGGAGGTTCCTATGGAAGAGTGGGGGTTGGGTTTCTACTCAAACCTTTTCACAGTCCCGAAGCCAAACGGGGACATAAGACCCATATTGGACCTAAAGAGTCTAAACAAATTTCTAAACGTCCGGTCTTTCCGGATGGAGTCGATCCGATCGGTCACCGCTGCCCTACAAGGGGAGGAATGGTTAGCCTCGATCGACATCAAAGATGCTTACTTGCATGTTCCCATTTTTCCAGCTCATCAAAAATTTCTACGCTTTGCAGTAGAAGGGCGCCATTTTCAGTTCAGAGCCTTACCATTCGGTCTGGCCACAGCACCACGAGTGTTCACAAAAATTCTGGCCCCACTGTTGGCCGATCTAAGAACACGAGGTGTAACGATAATGGCATACCTAGACGACCTGTTGTTGATGGACCACTCAGTTGCCAAGCTAGAAGTGGTAATTGTCGATACAATCAAGTATCTAGAATCTCACGGTTGGGTCATCAACCTGGACAAGTCAGCCCTACAGCCAGTGAAAAACCTGGTATATCTGGGGCTACGGCTGGATTCAGACCAGAGGAAGATTTTCTTACCTCTAGACAAGGTATCCTCTTTGAGGGGCTTGGTCCGTCTGCTTTGTGCAAAAAGACAGCCGTCCATACGCCTGTGCATGAGGCTGCTAGGAAAGATGGTAGCATCATTCGAAGCTGTGCCATACGCCCAATTCCACTCAAGGAATTTACAGAGGGCCATATTGTCAGCCTGGAACGGAAAAGTTCAGGCTCTAAACTTCCCGATGGCTTTGTCCCCTTCCGTTCGGAAGTGTCTCTGCTGGTGGTTGATCCCCCAGAATCTCCAGAAGGGAAAACCCTTCAGTCCGATATCTTGGAAGGTGGTCACTACAGATGCCAGCCTTATGGGCTGGGGGGCAGTACTGGAGCAATGGTCTCTCCAGGGCAGATGGTCAAATGTAGTAAAAACCCTGCCCATCAATCTCTTAGAGATACAAGCAGCCCGGTATGCCCTAGTAGCCTGGACATCCAGACTCCAAGGGTCCCCTGTCAGAATTCAATCAGACAAGCCACAGCAGTGGCATATATCAATCATCAGGGAGGCACCAGGAGTCGTGCAGCCCAGAGGGAAGTAAGTCACATCCTGGAATGGGCAGAAAAGCATGTCCCATGTATATCAGCTGTCTTCATTCCAGGGGTGGAGAATTGGAAGGCGGACTTTCTGAGTCGCCAACAGTTATGCCCAGGGGAATGGTGCCTTCATCCCGAGGTCTTCAGAGCAATATGTCAGCGGTGGGGAACACCGGATGTAGATCTGCTAGCATCCAGATTCAACGCAAAGGTGGACAGATTTGTCTCCCGGACAAGGGATCCCCTCGCTTGCGGCTCGGATGCTCTGGTGTTCCCTTGGGATCAGTTCAGACTGATATATGCATTCCCTCCGCTACAATTGTTGCCTCGACTCCTTCGCAGAGTCAGGTTGGAGAAGAAGCCGGTGATCCTGGTGGCTCCAGCGTGGCCCCGAAGGGCCTGGTACGCGGAGATCATCAAAATGTCTGTGGGGAGTCCTTGGACCCTTCCACGTCGTCCGGACCTGCTTTCGCAAGGACCGATATACCACCCTTCCTTACTAACTCTAAGTTTAACGGCCTGGCTATTGAATCCCACATCCTAAAGAAGAGAGGTCTCTCTAACTCTGTGGTATCAACTATAATCAATGCCAGGAAGCCTGTATCCAGGCAGATCTACTATAGAGTTTGGAAGGCGTACATCACTTGGTGCGAGGCCAGAAAGTGGCATCCACGTAAGTACGTTATAGGCAGAATTCTGGACTTCCTGCAGTGGGCTGTAGACAGGAAGTTTGCCTTAAGTACTATCAAGGGCCAGGTTTCGGCCTTATCAATACTATTTCAAAGGCCCCTGGCTATGCATTCACTTGTCAAATCCTTTATGCAAGGTGTGACTCGTATTATTCCTCCGATTAAAGCTCCCATATGCCCATGGGATCTAAATTTGGTTCTGTCGGTTCTGGAGAAGCAGCCGTTTGAACCTTTGCGGCACATTTCCTTGGTTCTACTCACCAGAAAATTGATATTTTTAGTAGCCATATGCTCGGCTAGAAGAGTGTCGGAATTAGCCGCCATGTCCTGTAAGGAGCCATATCTGGTTATTCATAAGGACAGAGTAGTATTACGCCCTCACCCAGCCTTTCTTCCTAAGGTGGTATCGAGGTTTCACTTGAACCAGGATGTGGTTCTTCCTTCCTTTTTCCCCAAACCAAGCTCGGTAGAGGAAAAGTTATTGCATTCTTTGGATGTAGTAAGAGCAGTTAAAGCTTATCTAAAAGCCACTGCTCAGATTCGTAGAACGGATTCTTTGTTTGTTCTGCCGGAAGGCCCCAGAAAGGGTCAGGCAGCATCAAAATCTACTTTAGCCAAGTGGATTCGACAGGTCATAATACAAGCCTATGGCTTGAGAAGTAGACCGCCTCCGTTCAAAGTTAGGGCGCACTCCACGAGAGCAGTTGGAACTTCATGGGCAGTGCATCACCAGGCCTCCCTGGCTCAAATTTGTAAGGCCGCAACATGGTCTTCAGTACACACGTTTACTAGGTTCTACCAGGTGGACGTTAGAAGTCAGGAGGATGTCGCCTTTGGGCGCAGTGTGTTGCAGGCCGCAAAAGATCCTCATGCCTGATGGCGCCCAGCTTATGTATGGTGTATCGCCCCCCTCATTTGGCATTGCTTTGGGACGTCCCACATAGTAATGACTATGCTGCTCTGTGTCCCGTGATGTATGAACAAGAAAGTAGGATTTTTAAAACAGCTTACCTGTAAAATCCTTTTCTTGGAGTACATCACGGGACACAGAGCTCCCACCCCTCTTTTGGGGACACGTATTGCTTTGCTACAAAACTGAGGTACTCCCGGATGGGAGGGGCTTATATAGGGGAGGGTACTTCCTGTTTTGGAAGTTGCCAGTGCCAGCACCTGAAGGTAATTCTATATAACCCACATAGTAATGACTATGCTGCTCTGTGTCCCGTGATGTACTCCAAGAAAAGGATTTTTACAGGTAAGCTGTTTTAAAAATCCTACTTTTTGCTTCTGCCTTTAATCTGGTTTGCTGGATAAAACTGTCTCTTTCAATATTAAGAATGTTGACGCGCTTTAACTGTGTCATCGCACTTTCTGTCTTCATGTTTTGCAAGACATTAGTGAATTTGCTGCTGGTAAGCTGATAAAGCTCATATGAGGCAGAAAGTTGTTTAATGGCGCCCTCTAGTGTCAGTAGTTCACGTTCAACAGACACTGTATTGGCTTCAGCAAGGATTTTCTCCCAGACTAATTCCAAGCTATTTGACAATTCAGTCCTTGAAGCTTCATAATTCTCCATTACTTTCCAAGTGGGTTTAACTGAGCGTTTGGGTAACTCAGTTTCTTCAGGAACTTGTGGGGAGGTAGATGTGAGTTCACATGCAGAAGCTTGGTCACTCATGATAGCAGACTGACTGTGTAAGCAGGCAGGATCTGTGTGCTGAAATATGACACCATGCAGATTGTCTCAGGCTATAAGGCTGCCATGTGCTGCTCTGTCCCTTCTGTCTTGCTATGAGGGCAGTAAATCTTGTCTGTTTCAGTACTGACATGCAGAAATCTTGTAATTAGGCTGTGAAACTCCGTTTTTCTACTGTTCTGTCTCAACTACAAAGCGATAAAGTTCATCTCCAGGTTTAAGTAGGCCTTACTCAAGCTGGTTTGATATTCATCCCTTGCATCGATACAGGCAGTTTAACTCAATGAATAAACTCACAGTTAGGACGACAGACGATGAATCCTTTCGAATGTTCCGTTTAATGATGGATATTCATAGGTAGAAAAACGTTGCAGTTGTAAGCCACATGTAAGATGTTTAGCATGGAAGATATACAGGAGTAATGACCAGAATCAGGAAGTGGAGGAGATATATAAAGAACTACGGTGAGAGAGAGAGTTCAGCTAGAAAGAAGGGCACAGATCTTAAAGACACAGAGCAAGAATAATCACATAGTGTAACACAACAGAAATACTATTATTTTATTCTCTAGGGCAGTAGTCTCCAAACTGCGGCCCGTGGGCCGAATGCGGCCCTTTGCTTGCCTGTATCCGGCCCTAAGGGCACTACAGGTATTCCTCCCACTGACACCAACAAGGGGGCACCATTCCTCTCACTGACACCAACTATGAGGCATTTTTCTTTCCATTGACACCAGGAATAGTGTCCTCCCACTGACGCCAGCAATGAGGCATTATTCCTCCCACTGATACCAATGATGGGGCATTATTCCTCCCACTGATGCGGCACTATTCCTCAAACTGATACTAATGATGAGGCACTATTACTCCTTCTCCTGACTACAGACACTATGTACTTTTTTTGCTCCCACTGATGCTGGGGCATTTTCTACTTCAACTGGCCCCCCCGGCCCCCCTAAAGTCTGATGGACAGTAAACCGGCAGTTTGTTTAGAAAGTTTGGAGATCCCTGCTCTAGGGCGTCTGCTTTCTGAAAATATATCATTCTTGGGGGTTTTGTGTAATCTTCAGGCCGAAGATTATTCTTTAACCGCTTCAATACCGGAAATAAAAACAAATTCTATCAGAAAATGTTGTAAATAAGCAATTTTTCTCCTTCACTGATGTGCACTGATGAGGAGGCACTAATATGCAGCACTTATGGGCAGCACTGATAAGCAGGCACTGATGGGCACTGAAAGGCAGCACTCACTGGCATCACTGATGGGCACTGATTTGTGTCACTGATGGGCACAGACTGGCATCACTATTGGGGCTGCACTGATGATCAGTGCCCTGATTACAGTGTGAAGCGAGTAGAGCCGGTAAACGGCACTTCCGTGTTTACATGTGATCAGCTGTGATTGGACACAGCCGATCACATGGGTAAAGAGCCGCGTCATCTGCTCTTTACCAAGATCGGGGTTGTGGCTTGTCCTAAGAACACGGAGCGCCCACAATCACCGCACTGCTCGTGTGAGAGCGGTGAAACTGCGGGGGAGGGGGGATGTCATATGACGTCATCCCAGAACGAGAGGAGTAAAATGTAAAATGACGGTGGGCAAGAGGTGGTTAAACGTGTGCAAAAAATGGCTCTAGCAGCAAAAGGGTTAAACCATGAAAAATGACTACACCAACAAAGCCATCACTGGGAGCCCTTTGGAAGTTTGCCCAAAGCCATCACTGGGTGCCCACTGGAAGTTTGCCCAAAGCCATCACTGGGTGCCCATTGGACGTTTGCCAAAAGCCATCACTGTGTGCCCATTGGAAGTTTGCCCAAAGCCATCACTGGGTGCCCATTGGACATTTGCCAAAAGCCATCACTGGGTGCCCATTGGAAGTTTGCCCAAAGCCATCACTGGGTGCCCACTGGAAGTTTGCCCAAAGCCATCACTGGGTGCCCATTGGACGTTTGCCAAAAGCCATCACTGGGTGGGTGCCCATTGGAAGTTTGCCCAAAGCCATCACTGGGTGCCCATTGGACATTTGCCCAAAGCCATCACTGGGTGCCCATTGGAAGTTTGCCCAAAGCCATCACTGGGTACCCATTGGAAGTTTGCCCAAAGCTATCACTGGGTGCCCATTGGAAGTTTGCCCAAAGCCATCACTGGGTGCCCACTGGAAGTTTGCCCAAAGCCATCACTGGGTGCCCATTGGACGTTTGCCCAAAGCCATTACTGGGTACTCATTGGAAGTTTGCCCAAAGCCATCACTGGATGCCCACTGGAAGTTTGGCCAAAGCCATCACTGGGTGCCCATTGGACATTTGCCCAAAGCCATCACTGGTTGCCCATTGGAAGTTTTCCCAAAGCCATCACTGGGTGCCCACTGGAAGTTTGCCAAAGCCATCACTGGGTGCCCATTGGACGTTTGCCCAAAGCCATTACTGGGTACCCATTGGAAGTTTGCCCAAAGCGCCCACTGGGTGCCCATTGGAAGTATAAGGCTTTGAAGACATCGGTGAAGGGCACCCCAGTGAACCCCTATACTCGGGGTACCTACCCCATCATGAAATGGCATTTCCAGGTGGATGTGTCGGGTATGGGATGAGGAAGATAAGTGATTCTGGTTATCAGAAGGAAGTAAGCTCTGATCAGTAGGGATCTCAGTCTTGATACATTGTATAAATGCTCCACCAACTTAATTTTCCGATACGTCAGGCCGCCATACATTGATAATACAGTGGGGCAAAAAATTATTTAGTCCGCCACCAATTGTGCAAGTTCTCCCACTTAAAAAGATGAGAGAGGCCTGTAATTGTCATCATAGGTAAACCTCAACTATGAGAGACAAAATGTGGAAACAAATCCAGACAATCACATGGTCTGACTTGGAAAGATTTTTTTTTGCAAATTATGGTGGAAAATAAGTATTTGGTCCCCTACAAACAAGCAAGATTTCTGTCTCTCAGATACCTGTATCTTCTTCTTTAAGAGGCTCCTGTGTCCTCCACTCATTACCTGTATTAATGGCACCTGTTTGAACTTGTTATCAGTATAAAAGACACCTGTCCACAACCTCAAACAGTCACACGCCAAACTCCACTATGGTGAAGACCAAAGAGCTGTCGAAGGACACCAGAAACAAAATTGTAGACCTGCACCAGGCTGGGAAGACTGAATCTGCAATAGGCAAGCAGCTTGGAGTGAAGAAATCAACTGTCGGAGCAATAATTAGAAAATGGAAGACATACAAGACCACTGATAATCTCCCTCGATCTGGGGCTCCACTCAAGATCTCACCCCGTGGGGTCAAAATGATCACAAGAACGGTGAGCAAAAATCCCAGAACCACACGGGGGGGACCTAGTGAATGACCTGCAGAGAGCTGGGACCAACGTAACAAAGGCTACCATCAGTAACACACTACGCTGCCAGGGACTCAGATCCTGCAGTGCCAGACGTGTCCCCCTGCTTAAGCCAGTACATGTCCGGGCCCGTCTGAAGTTTGCTAGAGAGCATTTGGATGATCCAGAATCATCCAGAGGATTGGGAGAATGTCATATGGTCAGATGAAACCAAAGTAGAACTGTTTGGTAGAAACACAACTTGTTGTGTTTGGAGGAGAGAGAATGCTGAGTTGCAACCAAAGAACACCATACCTACTGTGAAGCATGGGGGTGGCAACATCATGCTTTGGGGTTGTTTCTCTGCAAAGGGAACAGGACGACTGATCCGTGTACATGAAAGAATGAATGGGGCCATGTATCGTGAGATTTTGAGTGCAAACCTCCTCCCATCAGCAAGGGCATTGAAGATGAAACGTGGCTGGGTCTTTCAGCATGACAATGATCCCAAACACACCGCCCGGGCAACGAAGGAGTGGCTTCGTAAGAAGAAATTCAAGGTCCTGGAGTGGCCTAGCCAGTCTCCAGATCTCAACCCCATAGAAAACCTTTGGAGGGAGTTGAAAGTCGGTGTTGCCCAGGGACAGGCCCAAAACATCACTGCCCTAGAGGAGATCTGCATGGAGGAGGGGCCAACATACCAGCAACAGTGTGTGACAACCTTGTGAAGACTTACAGAAAACGTTTGACCTCTGTCATTGCCAACAAAGGATAGATAACAAAGGATTGAGATGAACTTTTGATATTCACCAAATACTTATTTTCCACCATAATTTGCAAATAAATTCTTTCCAAATCAGACAATGTGATTGTCGGGATTTGTTTCCACATTTTGTCTCTCATAGTTGAGGTTTACCTATGATGACAATTACAGGAATCTCTCATCTTTCTAAGTGGGAGAACTTGCACAATTGGTGGGGGACTAAATACTTTTTTGCCCCACTGTATCTGCTGTATTTACATTGTGTCATTGCCTCACTCATCATTAGGGATGAGCTTCGTGTTCGAGTCGAACATACGTTCGACTCGAACATTGGCTGTTCGATCGTTCGACGAAGATCGAACGATTTGGGCCGTTCGCGCCAAATTCGAGTGACGCGAACGGCCCACAATGCACTACGCCATCGCAGTGTCATCCAGGCGCTGTGATTGGCCAAGCATGCACTGTGACCCCGCATGCTTGGCCAATCACAGCGCCGGCAGCGAGGAGAGCAATGATTGGCCACAGGCAGGATGCCTGTGGCCAATTATTGCTGAGGGTGTTTAGTACACGCCCCACACTATAAAAGGCCGCCAGCACGGCGGCCTAGTGTAGTGTGTTCCGGAGCAGGGATAGAGTAGCATAGGCAGGGACAGTGACTGTTATTTCTTTCTTGCTTAACCTGGATTCCTTTAGTTTAGGGAAAGAGAAGGATAGGTAGGGAGAGTGTCAGTGTGTTTTGTGCTTCTGCTATAGTGTGCTTAAAAAAAACATTTATTCTAGGGACAGAAAACTCTAGGTAGGGACAGTGTCAGTTTCTTTCACTCTGCAAGTCCTTGTTTCCAGGGACCTGTAAGGACAGTGAGTTAATTGTCCTTGTGCTATATTGTGCTTAAAAAAAACATTTATTCTAGGGACAGAAAACTCTAGGTAGGGACAGTGTCAGTTTCTTTCACTCTGCAAGTCCTTGTTTCCAGGGACCTGTAAGGACAGTGAGTTAATTGTCCTTGTGCTATATTGTGATTAAAAAAAACATTTATTCTAGGGACAGAAAACTCTAGGTAGGGACAGTGTCAGTTTCTTTCACTCTGCAAGTCCTTGTTTCCAGGGACCTGTAAGGACAGTGAGTTAATTTTCCTTGTGCTATATTGTGATTAAAAAAAACATTTATTCTAGGGACAGAAAACTCTAGGTAGGGACAGTGTCAGTTTCTTTCACTCTGCAAGTCCTTGTTTCCAGGGACCTGTAAGGACAGTGAGTTAATTGTCCTTGTGCTATATTGTGCTTAAAAAAAACATTTATTCTAGGGACAGAAAACTCTAGGTAGGGACAGTGTCAGTTTCTTTCACTCTGCAAGTCCTTGTTTCCAGGGACCTGTAAGGACAGTGAGTTAATTGTCCTTGTGCTATATTGTGATTAAAAAAAACATTTATTCTAGGGACAGAAAACTCTAGGTAGGGACAGTGTCAGTTTCTTTCACTCTGCAAGTCCTTGTTTCCAGGGACCTGTAAGGACAGTGAGTTAATTTTCCTTGTGCTATATTGTGATTAAAAAAAACATTTATTCTAGGGACAGAAAACTCTAGGTAGGGACAGTGTCAGTTTCTTTCACTCTGCAAGTCCTTGTTTCCAGGGACCTGTAAGGACAGTGAGTTAATTGTCCTTGTGCTATATTGTGCTTAAAAAAAACATTTATTCTAGGGACAGAAAACTCTAGGTAGGGACAGTGTCAGTTTCTTTCACTCTGCAAGTCCTTGTTTCCAGGGACCTGTAAGGACAGTGAGTTAATTTTCCTTGTGCTATATTGTGATTAAAAAAAACATTTATTCTAGGGACAGAAAACTCTAGGTAGGGACAGTGTCAGTTTCTTTCACTCTGCAAGTCCTTGTTTCCAGGGACCTGTAAGGACAGTGAGTTAATTTTCCTTGTGCTATATTGTGATTAAAAAAAACATTTTTTCTAGGGACAGAAAACTGTAGGTAGGGAGAGTGTTTTTTTTCTTTCACTCTGCAAGTCCTTGTTTCCAGGGACCTGTAAGGACAGTGAGTTAATTGTCCTTGTGCTATATTGTGCTTAAAAAAAACATTTATTCTAGGGACAGAAAACTCTAGGTAGGGACAGTGTCAGTTTCTTTCACTCTGCAAGTCCTTGTTTCCAGGGACCTGTAAGGACAGTGAGTTAATTTTCCTTGTGCTATATTGTGATTAAAAAAAACATTTATTCTAGGGACAGAAAACTCTAGGTAGGGACAGTGTCAGTTTCTTTCACTCTGCAAGTCCTTGTTTCCAGGGACCTGTAAGGACAGTGAGTTAATTTTCCTTGTGCTATATTGTGATTAAAAAAAACATTTTTTCTAGGGACAGAAAACTGTAGGTAGGGAGAGTGTTTTTTTTCTTTCACTCTGCAAGTCCTTGTTTCCAGGGACCTGTAAGGACAGTGAGTTAATTTTCCTTGTGCTATATTGTGATTAAAAAAAACATTTTTTCTAGGGACAGAAAACTGTAGGTAGGGAGAGTGTTTTTTTTCTTTCACTCTGCAAGTCCTTGTTTCCAGGGACCTGTAAGGACAGTGAGTTAATTGTCCTTGTGCTATATTGTGCTTAAAAAAAACATTTATTCTAGGGACAGAAAACTCTAGGTAGGGACAGTGTCAGTTTCTTTCACTCTGCAAGTCCTTGTTTCCAGGGACCTGGAGAGACATTGAGTGAATTGTCCTTGTGCTATATTGTGATTAAAAAAAACATTTATTCTAGGGACAGAAAACTCTAGGTAGGGACAGTGTCAGTTTCTTTCACTCTGCAAGTCCTTGTTTCCAGGGACCTGTAAGGACAGTGAGTTAATTTTCCTTGTGCTATATTGTGATTAAAAAAAACATTTTTTCTAGGGACAGAAAACTGTAGGTAGGGAGAGTGTTTTTTTTCTTTCACTCTGCAAGTCCTTGTTTCCAGGGACCTGTAAGGACAGTGAGTTAATTGTCCTTGTGCTATATTGTGCTTAAAAAAAACATTTATTCTAGGGACAGAAAACTCTAGGTAGGGACAGTGTCAGTTTCTTTCACTCTGCAAGTCCTTGTTTCCAGGGACCTGGAGAGACATTGAGTGAATTGTCCTTGTGCTATATTGTGATTAAAAAAAACATTTATTCTAGGGACAGAAAACTCTAGGTAGGGACAGTGTCAGTTTCTTTCACTCTGCAAGTCCTTGTTTCCAGGGACCTGTAAGGACAGTGAGTTAATTTTCCTTGTGCTATATTGTGATTAAAAAAAACATTTTTTCTAGGGACAGAAAACTGTAGGTAGGGAGAGTGTTTTTTTTCTTTCACTCTGCAAGTCCTTGTTTCCAGGGACCTGTAAGGACAGTGAGTTAATTTTCCTTGTGCTATATTGTGATTAAAAAAAACATTTATTCTAGGGACAGAAAACTCTAGGTAGGGACAGTGTCAGTTTCTTTCACTCTGCAAGTCCTTGTTTCCAGGGACCTGTAAGGACAGTGAGTTAATTTTCCTTGTGCTATATTGTGATTAAAAAAAACATTTTTTCTAGGGACAGAAAACTGTAGGTAGGGAGAGTGTTTTTTTTCTTTCACTCTGCAAGTCCTTGTTTCCAGGGACCTGTAAGGACAGTGAGTTAATTGTCCTTGTGCTATATTGTGATTAAAAAAAACATTTTTTCTAGGGACAGAAAACTCTAGGTAGGGAGAGTTTTTTTTTTCTTTCACTCTGCAAGTCCTTGTTTCCAGGGACCTGTAAGGACAGTGAGTTAATTGTCCTTGTGCTATATTGTGCTTAAAAAAAACATTTATTCTAGGGACAGAAAACTCTAGGTAGGGACAGTGTCAGTTTCTTTCACTCTGCAAGTCCTTGTTTCCAGGGACCTGTAAGGACAGTGAGTTAATTTTCCTTGTGCTATATTGTGATTAAAAAAAACATTTATTCTAGGGACAGAAAACTCTAGGTAGGGACAGTGTCAGTTTCTTTCACTCTGCAAGTCCTTGTTTCCAGGGACCTGTAAGGACAGTGAGTTAATTTTCCTTGTGCTATATTGTGATTAAAAAAAACATTTATTCTAGGGACAGAAAACTCTAGGTAGGGACAGTGTCAGTTTCTTTCACTCTGCAAGTCCTTGTTTCCAGGGACCTGTAAGGACAGTGAGTTAATTTTCCTTGTGCTATATTGTGATTAAAAAAAACATTTTTTCTAGGGACAGAAAACTGTAGGTAGGGAGAGTGTTTTTTTTCTTTCACTCTGCAAGTCCTTGTTTCCAGGGACCTGTAAGGACAGTGAGTTAATTGTCCTTGTGCTATATTGTGATTAAAAAAAACATTTTTTCTAGGGACAGAAAACTCTAGGTAGGGAGAGTTTTTTTTTTTTTTCACTCTGCAAGTCCTTGTTTCCAGGGACCTGTAAGGACAGTGAGTTAATTGTCCTTGTGCTATATTGTGCTTAAAAAAAACATTTATTCTAGGGACAGAAAACTCTAGGTAGGGACAGTGTCAGTTTCTTTCACTCTGCAAGTCCTTGTTTCCAGGGACCTGGAGAGACATTGAGTGAATTGTCCTTGTGCTATATTGTGATTAAAAAAAACATTTATTCTAGGGACAGAAAACTCTAGGTAGGGACAGTGTCAGTTTCTTTCACTCTGCAAGTCCTTGTTTCCAGGGACCTGTAAGGACAGTGAGTTAATTTTCCTTGTGCTATATTGTGATTAAAAAAAACATTTTTTCTAGGGACAGAAAACTGTAGGTAGGGAGAGTGTTTTTTTTCTTTCACTCTGCAAGTCCTTGTTTCCAGGGACCTGTAAGGACAGTGAGTTAATTTTCCTTGTGCTATATTGTGATTAAAAAAAACATTTTTTCTAGGGACAGAAAACTGTAGGTAGGGAGAGTGTTTTTTTTCTTTCACTCTGCAAGTCCTTGTTTCCAGGGACCTGTAAGGACAGTGAGTTAATTGTCCTTGTGCTATATTGTGCTTAAAAAAAACATTTTTTCTAGGGACAGAAAACTCTAGGTAGGGAGAGTGTTTTTTTTTTTTCACTCTGCAAGTCCTTGTTTCCAGGGACCTGTAAGGACAGTGAGTTAATTGTCCTTGTGCTATATTGTGCTTAAAAAAAACATTTATTCTAGGGACAGAAAACTCTAGGTAGGGACAGTGTCAGTTTCTTTCACTCTGCAAGTCCTTGTTTCCAGGGACCTGTAAGGACAGTGAGTTAATTTTCCTTGTGCTATATTGTGCTTAAAAAAAACATTTATTCTAGGGACAGAAAACTCTAGGTAGGGACAGTGTCAGTTTCTTTCACTCTGCAAGTCCTTGTTTCCAGGGACCTGGAGAGACATTGAGTGAATTGTCCTTGTGCTATATTGTGATTAAAAAAAACATTTATTCTAGGGATAGAAAACTCTAGGTAGGGACAGTGTCAGTTTCTTTCACTGTGAAAGTCCTTGTTTCAAGGGACAGAGAAGGACACCTGAAGGTAGCCCTTATTGCTTTTTTCCCATCTCCCTGCAGGCCATCTATTAGAATGTCTGGAAGGCAAACAAGGAGAGGCAGACAGTCAGGAGGCAATAAAAGAGGGCAAGCAGGCTCTGTGTCTGGGGGCAACAGTGCTGGTCGTGGACGCGGTGCATTGTCATCAGCACATGGCCATGGGACACGCTTGTCCTTCTTTTCGGCAGCTGGACATGTTGAGCCACATCATGCCGAAGACTTGGTAGAGTGGATGACCAAGCCCTCCTCCTCCTCCTCATCCTCTCTCACCCAGGCTCAGGGTACTGGAAAAGCAGCTGCCAAAGCGTCGTCTTCCCTGGTATCAATGTCAGACAAATCATCAGTCACTCCTTCCCTAGACCCACCATGTCCTCCTCCTGAGGAGTCCCCCGAACTGTTTCAGCACAGTGTTGGGTACATGCTCCAGGAGGATGCCCAGCGTTTCGAAGGGTCTGATGATGAAACCCAGCTAGAGGAAGGCAGTAGCGTGAGAGCAGACAGAGGGGATGCTCAAGAAGGACACCAATCTGGCAGTCATGTTCCAGCAGCTGCAGCATACTGCCAGATTGGCTCCAGTGATGAGGAGGGAGGGGATGATGAGGTCAATGACTCCACGTGGGTGCCTAATAGGAGAGAGGAGGAGGAGGAGGATGAGGAGGAGGCACATCTCCAACGAGGCAGGATGCCCTTTGGTGGCCAGCGTAAGGGCAGTACACCGACGGAATCACACCGCAGAGCTCCGCCTGTGCAGGGCGCTGCCTCTGCCCGTCATTCAAAAAGTTCTTTGGTGTGGGCCTTTTTTGAGGCTAGTGCATCAGATCGCACAGCTGCTGTTTGCAACATATGTCTCAAGCGTATATCGCGTGGCCAAAACATCAGCCGCTTGGGTACCACATGCCTGACCAGACATATGTTGACCTGCCATGCAGCTCGTTGGCAAGCCTACCTCAAAGACCCACACCAAAGAACAAAGCGGACCTCTCCTTGCACCGCATCAGCTGGGATCTCCAACCCCACTATAACTTCAGTCCTCTCTGAAACATGCACTGAGAGGAATGAAGGTGTAGAATTAGGTGTGTCACAGCCAAGTACTTGCGCCCACTCTGCTAGCAGTACACCGACGTCCGATTCTAGCAGGCAAATTTCCCTGCCCCAGCTGCTGGACCGTCGAAAGAAGTTCACTCCCAGCCATCCACATGCCCAGCGGTTGAATGCTAGCTTGGCTAAATTGCTAGCGCTTCAACTGCTGCCTTTTCAGTTGGTAGACTCGGCCCCCTTCCGTGAGTTTGTGCAATGTGCGGTTCCTCAGTGGCAGGTTCCCAAACGCCACTTTTTCTCACGGAAGGCTATTCCGGCTCTCTACCGGCATGTGGAAGGCAATGTCTTGGCCTCGCTGGACAGGGCGGTCAGCGGTAAGGTGCATATTACCGCTGACTCATGGTCCAGCAGGCATGGACAGGGACGTTACCTTTCTTTCACGGCCCATTGGGTCACTCTTTTGGCAGCTGGGAAGGATTCAGGACAAGGTGCAGTAGTGTTGGAGGTTGTCCCACCGCCACGCCTCCAAAATGCTACTACTGGTTGTGACACACCTCTCTCCTCCACCCCCTCCTCTTCTTCTTCCTCCATGGCCTCTTCCTGTGGTTTGTCCTATGAACCAGCGGTGCTCCGTAGCCGTTCACGGGGCTACGCAAGTACGCAGGCAAAAAGATGCCATGCCGTGCTTGCGCTGGTGTGTTTGGGGGACAGAAGCCACACTGGGGCAGAGGTCCTGTCTGCTCTGCAGGGCCAGGCCGAGAGGTGGTTGACGCCACGCCAGCTTAAGCCAGGAATGGTGGTTTGCGACAATGGCACCAACCTCCTCTCCGCCCTCCGACAGGGACAACTGACCCATGTGCCCTGTGTGGCTCACGTCCTTAACCTGGTGGTGCAGCGGTTCTTGGGCAGGTACCCGGGCTTACAGGATGTCCTGAGGCAGGCCAGGAAAGTCTGTGTGCATTTCCGCAGATCTTATAATGCCAGTGCTCGCCTGGCTGAGCTGCAAAAGGAGTTGAACCTGCCCAAGAACCGCCTTATATGTGACATGCCCACCAGGTGGAACTCAACGTTGGCCATGCTGCAGCGGCTGCACACGCAGCAGAGGGCCATCAATGAGTACCTGTGCGACTACGGCACCAGGACAGGGTCAGGGGAGCTTGTTTTTTTTTCTCCACGCCAGTGGGGCATGATCAGGGATGCATGCACTGTCCTGGCACCATTTGAGGAGGCCACGAGGATGGTGAGCAGTGACAGTGCATGCATCAGTGACACTGTACCTCTTGTCCACCTGTTGGAGCACACGCTGCGTGGAATAATGGACAGGGCACTTGAGGCAGAACAGAGGCAGGAAGAGGAGGACTTCCTTGCCTCTCAAGGCCCCCTTTACCCAGACAGTGTTCCTTCTGTCCCACCCATCGCACAGGAAGAGGAGGAGGAGGAGGAGGAGGAGGAGGAGGAGGAGGATTGTGTCAGCATGGAGGTGGAGGCTGGCACTCAGCATCATCAGCAGCAGTCTTTTAGGGATGATTTACAGTCCCAAGAAACCAGTGGACTTGTACGTGGCTGGGAGGAGGTGGCTGCGGATCATGTCGTCCTTAGTGACCCAGAGGACTCCGGAGCGAATGCCTCAGCAAACCTACGCTGCATGGCCTCCCTGATCCTGCAAAGTCTGCGGAAGGATCCTCGTATTCTTCGGATCAAGGAGAGGGACCATTACTGGCTGGCCACTCTCCTTGATCCACGGTACAAGGGTAAGGTTGCGGACCTTATGTTACCGTCGCAGAGGGAGCAGAGGATGAGACAACTCCGGGAGGCCTTGCAGAAAGGTCTGTGCAACGCGTTCCCAGAGACTGGGAGGTTGCAAACTCCTGGTCCTGGACAACGAGTTGCTGAGGCTTCGGCCAGTCAAAGAAGGAGCGGTGGGGAAGGTGGCCGTCTGACCGATGCGTTCAGACAATTCTTTAGTCCGCAGCCCCAAAGTATGATCGGTTCCAGCAACCATCGCCAGCGTCTGATAAACATGGTGCAGGAATATCTAGGGGCAAGGTCAGACTTGGACACCTTCCCCACCGAAAATCCTCTGGCTTACTGGGTCTTGAGGATGGATCACTGGCCAGAGCTTGCACAGTATGCAATTGAGCTACTGGCCTGTCCTGCATCCAGCGTTCTTTCGGAACGCACATTCAGTGCTGCTGGAGGATTTGTCACGGATCACAGGGTGCGCCTGTCCACCGACTCGGTTGATCGACTGACTTTCATCAAGATGAACCAGTCTTGGATCACCACCAGCTACCACACACCTGATGCTGATATAACAGACTAATTGATTTTAAAATGTCACATCCCTTCAAGACTGATGCTGATGCTGAGTGCCTGTGCTGTTATGTTGACTGGCTATCCTCCTCCTCCGAGTCCTCAATGATACGATTGATGATGATAGCTTGGAAGATCATTTTTGTTTATGGGTGCCGCCACCAGTGCCTAACGCCCAATTTTTCAGCCCCTGTTTAACAGTGGCGTGTAATTACAATTTTTGAAGCAATACTTTGCAACAGGGCTCATTGCTGTGCTCCAAGTACAGTATCTGTGAGGAGTTGCAGTGTTGTGCCACCAGTGCCTAAGGCCCAATTTTTCAGCCCCTGTTTAACAGGGGCGTGTCATTACAATTTTTGAAGCAATACTTTGCAACAGGGCTCATTGCTGTGCTCCAAGTACAGTATCTGTGAAGGGTTGCAGTGTTGTGCCACCAGTGCCTAAGGCCCAATTTTTCAGCCCCTGTTCAACAGGGGCATGTAATTACAATTCTTGATCTAATAATTCACAGCAGGGCCCATTGCTGCACCCACCAAGAGTAACTGTCAGGGCTTACAGTGTTGTGGCACCAGCACCACCATCAAAGGCCCAATTTTTACTACCACTGTTCAACAATTATATGTAATTAAAATTCCTGATATAATAGTTGACAGCAGGGCGTTCCAGCACCAACCAAGAGTAACTGTGAGTGCTTACAGTGTTGTGCCAACACCAACAACTAAGGGGCCTATTTCTGCAGAGTATATACGGCAGGTCCCTACTTTCAAACATCCAACTTACAAACGACTCCTACTTGCAAACGCAAGAAGACAACAGGAAGTGAGAGGAAATCTACCACTAGGAAGGAAAATTCTCTCCTGTAAGAATAAATATGGGAGAAAGGTGTCTCCTCTGTACTGATGCTTTATCAGCAATCCTTGTTTCAAGAAAAACACCACATTTCAAAAACAGTTGTCATTAGGACGGAAAGTGAGGTGAAATGTTCTGAACAGGGGCACAGACAGCAAAACAAATGTTACAGGGGTGATAACCCTTACCTATGTTTTCCAAAAAGTTTAAAAATAGATTTTTGGTCTGGAGCTACACTTCAACAATGTACCTGTTCAAAATTACAAACAGATTCTACATAAGAACAAACCTACAGTCCCTGTCTTGTATGCACCGCCTGTATACGGCTGTTCAGAGTATATAGGGCCTTTTTTATTTTATGTGCGGGGTTCCCCTTAATATCCATACAAGACCCAAAGGGGCTGGTAATGGGCTGGGGTAGGGGGGGGGGTCATGGGGTAGCTATGCCATTTTTCTTAAAGATTTTCATCCATATTACCGGGACCAGACATTACATTAAAGCCGCAAGCAGTTTTAAATGGCTTTTTTTTCCTTTAGAAGTGTCATTTTGTGCAGGGACAGTTCTAAACACGGGAAACACGTGGCACTTCACAGGCATACTTTAGACACCCCCCAGGTACGATATTTAAAGGAATATTTGACTTTTTTTTTTTCACTTTATGCATCATTAAAATGACTGCTCCCGGAAAACGACCGTTTTTAAAACTTATTTTTGCATTGATACATGTCCCCTGGTGCAGAACCCGGGTTCCCAAACCCTTTTTAGGACAATAACATGCATAATAGTTGTTATAATTAGCACTTTAGAATTCGAACGTTCGCATCCATTGTATTTAATAGGGTTCTAATGTTCGTTCGAACTTTCGGTCCGTTCGCGGGTTCTGGTGCGAACCGAACCCGGGGGTGTTCGGCTCATCACTACTCATCATCTCTGTGTCATCGATAATGATTATTGCCGGTAGATTTTATTGATCCCTTCTCCCCATAACCCATGGACGTCATCGCAAGCCTTAAGGTGGAGTTCAGAACTCGGCGCACGACGCGGGGACATCTGGACATCTCATCAACCGAACGCTGAACTCTGTCTGTGATGCTTGTTAATGAATCTCCCATCACCGTGTAAGATGACAGACGAGCCCTCTCCGAGCACTTAGTGCGCGTTTTCAGCTTCATATTGATTGCTCTGCTGCAATTTCCTCCCGCAGGTAGATTGCGTTAATGATAAAGGATCGGAGGGGGACTCGTGTACCACGGGAGGGGGGGCATCATCCCTCTCCTCCGCTCTTGTTTAGCGCACACGGTGAGGTTCCATCTCCCAGTCACGTTCCTAGTTTACACGATTAATTTCCCCCAGGTTTCTGCTATGAATGCGTGTCACCATTAGGCTGCCAATAAAGCTTAGCGGTTCCCCGTCTTCTCTGATACCGAGCCACCTGAGACATTGCCTTGGGGGGGCTGCTCACTTCAAACGTGCAGCTGGTAATAAGAACATATGTTGGCTTTAAAAATGGTGTCTGTATTTGTTTTTTTAAAGAAGATACAGAGGAAGCCATGGCTGAAAATACTAGTTCTATGGCTGTCATGCTGATCCTGTGGCTTCAGTACTTTAAGTCATTAATCCGCAGCTTTTCAGGAAGACTTCTGCAGACCTGATGGGCAACCCAACTGCTAAATGAAGGTGTGCATGCTGCAGGCTGCAGATAATCGGAAGACAGGAGCTTGGCATATTCAGCCTTCAACAGGAAGTGCCATTATTACACTCCTCTACTACTCTCTTGTATGCTGCCTGCCAAGACCCCTGATCAAACCCAAATACTCTCTAGCTTGCTGCACGCAAGGGCCCCTGCCTGGGCCTGGCTACTCTCTTGCTTGCTGCTTCCCAAGTCCCCTTCCTGGACCTGACTACACTCCTGCTTGCCACCTGCCAAGTCCCCATCCTGGACCTGGGTACTTGCTTGGTTGCCACCTGCCATAATCTCTGCCTGGACCTTACTTCTTTTTTGCCTGCTGCATGCCACGACCTCTGCCTTGACCTGACAACTCTCTTGCCTGCTGAGATCACTGCCCAAAGCTGACTACTCTCTTGTTTGACTCCCACCAAACTCCCATGCCTGGACCTGATGACTCTCTTGCTTGCAGCCTGCCAAAATCTCTGACTGGATCTGACTACTTTCTCGCTTGCTGCTTGCCACGACCTCTGCCTTGATCTGACTACTCAGTAACTTGCCAGGACCCCTTCCCAAACCTGACTACTCTTGCTTGACTCCCGCTAAGGCTCCATGTCTGGACCAGGCGACTCTCTTGCTTGCCACCTGCCAAGTCCTCTACCTAGACCTGAGTACTCGTTTGCTTGTTGCCTGCCACAAACTCTGCCATGATCCGACTACTCTCTTGCCTGCCAGGACCCCTGCCCCAAACCTGACTACTCTCTTGCTTGACTCCCACCAAGGCTCCATGCCTGGACCTGACGACTCTTTTGCTTGCAATCTGCCAAAATCTCTGACTGGATCTGACTACTTGCTTGCTGTTTGCCACGCATTCTGCCTTGATTTGACTACTCTCTTGCCTGCCAATACCCTTGCCCAAACCTGACTACTCTCTTGCTTGACCCCTGCCAAGACCCCATGCCTGGACCTGACTACTCTCTTGCTTGCCACCTGTCAAGTCCTCGTCTTGGACCTGAGTACTTGTTTGCCCGACGCCTGCCATAATATCTGCCTGGACCTGACTAAATTTTTGCTTGTTGCTGGCCACACCCTCTGCCATAACCTGAGTACTTTCTTGCCTGCCAGGGCCCCTGCCCAAACCTGACTACTCTCTTGCTTGACTCCCACCAAGATCCCATGTCTGGATCTGAAGACTCTCTTGCTTGCAGCCTGCCAAAATCTCTGCCTGGATCTGACTACTTTCTCGCTTGCTGCCTGCCAAGACCTCTGCCTTGATCTGACTACTCTATTGCCAGCCAAGACCCTTGCCCAAATCTGACTACTCTCTTGCTTGACCCCTGCCAGGACCTGACTACTCTCTTACTTGCCACCTGCCAAGTCCTTGTCCTGGACCTGAGTTCTCATTTGCTTGCTGCCTGCCCCAAATTCTGCCATGATCTGACTACTCTCTTGTCTGCCAGGACCCCTGCCCAAACCTAACTACTCTCTTGCTTGACTCCCACCAAGGCTCCATGACTGGACCTGACGACTCTCTTGCTTGCAGCCTGCCAAAATCTCTGACTGGATCTGACTAACTTGCTTGCTGCTTGCCACGACCTCTGCCTTGATCTGACTATTCTCTTGCCTGCCAATACCCCTGCCCCAACCTGACTAATCTCTTGCTTGACCCCTGCCAAGATCCCATGCCTGGACCTGATGACTCTCTTGTCTTGCAGCCTGCCTGAATCTCTGCCTGGATCTGACTACTTTCTCGCTTGATGCTTGCCACGACCTCTGCCTTGATCTCATTATTCTCTTGCCTGCCAATACCCCTTCCCAAACCTGACTACGCTCTTGCTTGACCCCTGCCTGGACCTTACTGCTCTCTTTCTTGCCGCCCACCAAGACCCCTGACCGAACCTGACTGTTTTCTTGCTTGTTGCCTGCTAGGATAGGTAGGGTGGGGGGGGGGGGGCATCTCTTTATTCCCCCCCCCCCCCTATACAGTATACATTGTGTTTCCACACAGCATTGATGAGCCGTGACTGTGAGCTTGTGAAGTGTTTGTGACCTCCATGTATTATATTATATTATATTATATTATATTATATCCATGTATTATATTATATTATATTATATCCATGTATTATATTATATTATATTATATCCATGTATTATATTATATTATATTATATCCATGTATTATATTATATTATATCCATGTATTATATTATATCCAGGGACGGCTCGGCTTTGTGAATCTCTCATTCGGATTTCTTTATCCGCCGCGCTCTTTTATGTCCATCTGTTATATATGAACTTCTTCTACAGAATCGCACCTCTGAAGCTTTCATCCTTCTTCAACCTCCAAAACGCACTGCACACCACCCCCCCCCTCACCTCCCCCCCACCCCACCCCCGCCTTCTCCGACACTGCTGGCTTTGAGCATCATTCATCTGGGGAAGATAAGAGGGATTGTCAGGGTGCGTACGTCGCTCTTCTCATAGTAATGAGGACGCGGGCCACAATGTGCCATACGGAGAAGGATGGCGATTCACTAAATGGCGATTTGGCAAATTTACTTTTTTTTTATTCCAAGGATTGTACAAAGTGTATGGTGGAAAAAAAAGACTTTGCTGTCAGTACAAGGATGGGATCTTTACTGTGAGGGCAGTAAAGCTGAAGAATGAGCTATTCTTGATGTTGTAACAATTATTTAGGGCCAGCTCACACCACAGGCAGTCCAGAGCGGTTTTTTTTTCTGCATCAAAAACGCATGGAAAGTGGGTTATATGGTTTTCAATGGCATAGTTCACACCAGTGCTTGGAGTTCCAGTGCGTTCCAGTTCCAGAAAAAAAAAAAAAAATGGACGGTACTAGAACCCTGTAAAATGCATCAAGAACGCACCGGAACAATAATAATAAAAAAGAGGGGTGAAAAAAAGCACTGGACTGCATTAAAAACGTACAAAAAACGCGTCAAAAACGTGCATGCAAAAAAGCACCTTGTACGCATCCGGATTGCGTTTCTATGGTGTGAAGTGGCCCTTAATGTTACAATTATTGGTCTCCATGGGATAACATGGTAACATTGTAATACAGAGGATGGCTCTGACTGCCTCTCTAGGGTGGGGGGCAAAGTTGGATGTAATTGCCCCAAGGAAGGAATTACGGGCAGGGGGGTGGGTGATTTTGGCTTCCTTGTGAGGTTTTTGAAAATGTATCAAAACCCAAGAACAAAAACGTAAAATGTTGCAGCTTACCTGTTACCAGATGCAGAGGCGGCTCTTTAATTAGGCAAATTAGGCGGCCGCCTAAGGCCTCGCACTCACAAGGGCCTCGCAGCCACCTAATTTGCTTGTGATCGGAGGCATAGTCTCGGCATGGCGGGGAACTCCTGATCAGCTTGTCACACATTGCTGGATGCCCAGGAAACCGGACCGCTGATCTGCCCACACCGGTAGCATTGATCGCTTCCTAAAGCCACAACAACCGGAAGCATTTTTCCAAGATGTCGCCGTACTGGAGCCAATGCAGCTGCCATTTTTCTTGCTTGAATTATTTTACCCATTATGTGCGTTAGTGGGGCCTCATGTCTAAGTTTCGCCTAAGGCCTCACAAAGCCTAGAGCCGCCTCTGCTTCAATGTCAGGGGTTCCGGGAACTGAGCTCTGAAGTAGGGTGACCAGATATTCCCGGTTTCTGGGGACAGTCCCCGGATTGAGGACACTGTCCCCGGACCAAGTCTGTCCCCAGTTTTGTCCCCGGATTGGATTTGAACAGGGGCTGGGGCATATTTAAAGACAGTCAGTACAGAATTAAAAAAAATCTGAATTACACCCCCCCCCCCGCTCCGTCGGTCCTAGTATCTTAGGGGGGTGTATTTTTTCCATTATCTGTGCCCCTTTCTGATGATCATGTGCTGGTCGGAGCGGAGGGAATATTTCTTCAGTTTTGGGTGCCCATTCAGCTCCACTCACATGTTCTTCTGCCTTGGCTCAAGTCCCAGCCAGCCGCCTGCCTGCTTATCTCCTTGCCTTCCCTGGCGCAGTGATCTTCCTCCGCTCCCCACCCAGTAGTAGCCAGGGCCCGGAGAGTAAGACATGATAGGCTGTGAGGCGGGCGGCGGCGACGGGCAGAGTCACTGGTTGCCGCCATTACTAGTAAAAAATAAATTGTTCCTGGATTTCATTTTAAAAATCTGGTCACCTTACTCTGAAGGCATGTTTCAGCTGCCAGTACCTAAACTGAAAGGAGGCCAGCAGAGAGCAGCGACTGCGCAGCTCCCTGAAGGTCATGATCCTGCCATCCACGCCTATATGTTTTACCGTAACAATCCCTTTTTTCGCCCACAGGGAGGGGTCAGGAATGCTATAGAAGTGGGCCAATAAAGGGTTGCCCCACAGGGGGGTATGCGGGGATATTTGATTTGGCTGTCTATAAATCGCTCTAGCCTCCTGCCACACCTTAACAGTGGTGCGCATGAGCGAGGTCATGGAGGGGCTAGCCCGGAGGCCACGAAAGGCAAGTTGCTCAGTGCCGCATATGCGCCCAAAATGGCCGCTTCCAGCGTCACCGCTGGGTTCTGTCTGGGCTGGGAGAACCACCATCTAACTGTGACCAAGATTGCAGCCCAGTAGTAAATACGAAAGTTTGGAAGCGCCAGACCCCCTCCCGACATGGGGAGGTATAAGATCTGTCGTGCCACTCTGGGGGGTCTCCCAGCCCACACAAAGGACAACATCACACTCTCCAATCTCTGGGAAAAAGGATCCAGGGAGACAGGAGGGAGCGTCCCGAAAGAAATAAAGACATTTTTGGCAGGAAAATCATTTTTAGTAGATTAACTCTCCCTACAGGTGTCAGGGGAAGGGAACGCTATGTGGCACATTTAGACATTAGTTGTGACATAAGGGGTTGTATATTGGTACCTATATAATCTTCAGTTTTGCCTGTAGTTCTAATGCCCAGGTAGGTGAACTCAGTGACCCACCTGAGCGGGGTATTCAATGAGGCTCGCGGGGAGGTGGGATGCAGCGGGAACAGGACTGACTTGTCCCAGTTGATGCGTATCTCAGAGTATCATCCAAAGCTGTCAAACATCTCCAATGCTGTTTGCAGCGATGACGAGGCATCCTCCAAATAAAGTAGGGTGTCATCTGCATAGAGTGACAGCTTCTCTTCAATAGGTCCTACCTGGATCCCGCGCACCCTCCCCTCCGCCCTCAGCTGTATCGCCAGTGGCTCCAGTGCAAGTGCAAACAGGCCCGGAGAGAGTGGGCACCCCTGCCACGTGCCCTGGGCCAGTGGGAAAGCCTCTGAGAGGCAACTATTAGTGCGGATCCTAGCTGAGGGGTTAGTGTAGAGCATGCGCACCCAACGCATAAAGCCCAAGCCAAACCCAAAGCTCGAAAGAACCTTCCACAGGTAACCCCACTCGCCGGAGTCGAAGGCCTTCTCCGCATCAAGAGAGGCCACCACCCCCGCCAAGCCCGCGCCCGCTCTATCTATGTGGGTAAGCAGACGGCGGATGTTTATGTTGGTACCCCTCCCCGGCATGAACCCCGTTTGGTCAGGGTGGATCAGGGCCGTGATGACCGTGTTCAACCTTGAGGCCAAAACTTTGGCCAGTATTTTTGCGTCTACATTCAGGAGAGAGATGGGGCGATACGATGAGCAAATCAAGGGGTCCTTCCCTGGCTTGGGAATCACCACAATGACTGCCTCCCTCATAGTGTCTGGAAGCCCCCCCAGTTCCACCGACGCAGCAAACAGGGTCTGCAATCTAGGGGTGAGGTCCATAGCATAATGCTTATAGAATTCTACCGGAATGCCATCCGGCCCTGGAGTCTTGCCCGACTGCATGGACTTCAGTGCCTTCAGGATCTCCGTCTCCATGATGGGGGCATCAAGTTTATCTCGTTATTTGGACGTAAGAACCCGTATATCAATATCTGCTAGGTAGTGTGTCAGGTCATCCTCCCCATAATCCACCCTAGAACAGTAAAGGGCTCAGGAAAACTCAGAAAAGCAGAGGTTAATTTCCGCTGGAGAGTGTACAACCTCCCCGGTAGGGTCCTGGATCTGTGAAATGCTCAAACCTCCCACCTGTTCCCTAGAGAGCCAGGCGAGAAGCCTTCCCGACCTCTCCCCCCTGTTCAAATATTCTCTGGGATTGCGCCAGCAATTTCTTCTGAGTGAGAGAGGTACGAAGGCGGAGAACCTTCTTCGTGAGGATTTGTAGCCGTGCATAGTGCTGGGGGTCTCTGGTTCTAACAAAAAGCGCCTCCCCCACTGTCGCCTCCCTCTCCACTCTAGTCAAGTCTGCTCTATGTTCTCTACGGACTCTGGCAATGATGGTCTGATAGTGTCCCCTGGTCGCAGCCTTAAAAGCATCCAATACCGTAATAGCCCCGGCAGATTCAGAGTTGGCCGCCCAATAGCCGGCCAGCTCCGTCCCAAACTGGCCATCCACCTCAGTATCCGAGATCCAGAATCTGGATAGTCTCCACAAGGTAAGCATCGGGCCCAATGAGAGATCCAAGGACAGGAGTAAAGGAGCATGGTCCGAGATTTCTGTGGGCAGAATCCGTATATCCGTGACCCTCGACAAAACAGGAGCCCCCGCATATACCAGATCGATGCGGGAGAACGTTGTGTGGGACGCAGAGTGGCACATATAGGCCCAGGTCCGAGGGTTTCTCCACCTCCACACATCCGTCAGCCCGTACGTGTCCGCCCAGCCGGCCAGCCCAGAGCAGGCCTGTCCCGCAGATGACATCCTGTCCAGTCCAGGGTCAGGGACCAGATTGAAATCGCCCAATAGAACTGTGTTATCAGAGGCAAATACAGCAATTTTACTTGTCACTTGATTTAACAGGGCCAGCGAGGCCGAGGGAGGCAGGTACAAACCCACCATGGTCCAAGTCAAGGAGTGAATCTTAGCGTGGACTATAACATACCTACCGTCGGGGTCCAGGACTAGATCCAAAAGCCTAAACGGAAGGGACTTAAGCACCAGGACACTGACACCCCTGGCAAAGCTAGAATATGTGGAGTGATAATGGTGTCCCACCCAGGGTTTTTTAAGGGTAAGGGTCCTGCTCCCCATCAGGTGCGTTTTCTGCAGCACACCCATGAAACGTTCCCTTGGGTGCAGGTTATGTGACTTAAGGAACTGAAATACAAGGGAACGTTTCGTGGGTGAGTTCAGCCCCCTAGTGTTCCAGGACATAATATTAAGCATGGACATGGGGGGTGAATATACTATACAAATAAGGATAAGTGGCTATACCTGCTCTCGGATCTAGCCTCAGGACCCGGGACGGACACACCTGAGAACCGTGCAATGCTGAAACAGTGATTGTCTGAACATAAAAGTGAGGCAGAACAAAACAATGAACAAAAAGTAACCCCATAAACAAACTGAAACCAGCCCTTCCAGGGCCGAACATATCCCCCCCACCCCACCTATCCTCCCAAAACTGAGGAGGGTCTTCAACCCTAGTCCCAATTCGGCTCGCCGGCCGCCAAGGGAGGGCCTGTGCAAGCGGTGAAGCTGCCCTCCCAGAGACAACGACATCTGGGGGGCGCGAGCAGGCTTATGAGAACAACGCTCCGTGACATCCCCCAGGTCATTCAGTCAGCCAGGGGGGAAAGCCCAACAAAGTGTTAAGAGGAAAAAGAAAAGAAGAAGAGAAAAAAAAAGGGGTACTTGGCCGACCGCCCACCGTTCAACAAGTATAATGCAATCAAGGCCAGGCAGGTTAAACTCAGTACGTTCTGATCCACTATACCTCCTATGGAGGAAAAGCACGTTATCAACTCCTGACTCCGTCAAGGGCACATTCTTAAACAGTTGGTGGTTTCAAAAGGCACAACAGGTGCAACACAGGTCTCTCGTGTGTCTCTTCTCCCGGTCCCTGAAAAGTCTCCACCCCCCTCCCCCACAGATTCAGCAAAGCGTCCCTGAGGAGCTGAGAGAGCAAATGTCACAGATGCAGGCGGGGAGGGGGGAGAGGAACCAGGTGTAATTGGTGATTGGAGCAAAATGGGGGTGACCGGACATAGGTAGTGATGAGCCGAACACCCCCGGGTTCGGTTCGCACCAGAACCCGCGAACGGACCGAAAGTTCGCACGAACTTTAGAACCCTATTAAATACAATGGATGTGAACGTTCGAAATCTAAAGTGCTAATTATAATGACTATTATGCATGTTATGGTCCTAAAAAGGGGTTGGGAACCCGGGTTCTGCACCAGGGGACATGTATCAATGCAAAAAGAAGTTTTAAAACCGGCCGTTTTTCTAGAGCAGTCATTTTAATGATGCATAAAGTGAAAAGAAAAAAGTCAAATATTCCTTTAAATATCGTACCTGGGGGGTGTCTAAAGTATGCCTGTGAAGTGGACTGTAGGTTTGTTCTTATGTAGAATCTGTTTGTAATTTGGAACAGCTACATTGTTTAAGTGTAGCTCCAGCCAAAAAATATATTTTTAAGCTTTTTGGAAAACATAGGGAAGGGTTATCACCCTGTAACATTTGTTTTGCTGTCTGTGCAGTGTGCACCTGTTCAGAACAAAGTATAGGTATGGAGAGTATGGGACTTTTAAGGTGCAACAACTACACAATGTTCTATTTAAAATATGGTTTTATTACAAAGACATTTTCATAGAAAGATATATTTTCTCATATGTACATTAAATACATGAGCCATCGAATAAACATATTTAAAATTTCCAACATGCATATAGACAGATTAACTCAACATGTTTCGCCAGTTTTTGGCTTCTTCAGGAGTTGTGTCATACAATTGCTGAGAATAAAAAAAAGGAAAATAAATACAACATAATTTGTTCAATCTATTATCAAAGTTAAAGACACAAAAAACACAAAAAATATAGTTGTATTTAGAGATGACTGAAAACCAAATCCACCCAGAAGGATATTTCCAGTCTCAGTTCAGTTTTACCCCATATTATATATATATGCTTTACCTGTAAATTTGTTGGTATGATCATAAAGAAAGGGTAAAAAACGGATAACCAGTAGGTTGAGCCACGTAGGGAGACCTCAAAAGGAAAGATTATTGGTGTATCATAGAAGGGAGAATATACTGGCACGAGTAGCCACCCGAAGCACACCAACAGAAGAACAGAGGATCATCTGGGGGAAACTATGAAAAGGAGTATTGGTCAGAACTTATAATATCTTTTATGTTGACTTACTTCGTCTTATATCTTATATTTCCCATCCATATTTACCTTTCTATATATCAAACTGATTTCCAAACACGCAACCGAAGAGATGGATGAGGGGGAGAAAAAGGAGTGGTAGAGAAGAAAAAAGGGAAATTATCCCAATCTCTCCAAATCACCCCTTGTTGCCCCACTTCTATCCGCTCTATGGAGAC
This sequence comes from Rana muscosa, assembly GCA_029206835.1. Taxonomy (NCBI): domain Eukaryota; kingdom Metazoa; phylum Chordata; class Amphibia; order Anura; family Ranidae; genus Rana; species Rana muscosa. The sequence goes on from CM055120.1 coordinate 11,381,067, forward strand.
ACAAAAAAAGAGAGAAGAAAAAATTATTAATTATAAGGATGTTAAATAACCTTATTTTATTATGTTTTAGTTTTTATTTTTTATTTCTATATATATAGTCAAAAATTGCCATATATTTATGACTATTGATTACCTATTGTTTTCCCACATCTGGGTTAGATCCACCTTAAGATATTTTTACCGGTATAAGCAACCAGTTCCTAAGAAAATTAAAAAATATATATGTATGTATAAAGATTGCTACTTTGAATTAACAGCCTATTAGACCAAAAAGATAGGATAAGAACAATGATTCAGTATCAAGTCATTAATTACCTTAGCCTAGTAACGCAAGACGTCTTTTCCCCAGGGTGTTGGTCATGTTACTGAATTAAACCAGACTGTGCTCTGGACTATATATCTCCCCTCCTCCTTCCCATTGGACGCCTATTTCGCGCCAAATCAATGGGAGGAGCGGGCGCGTCATTTCCTGCATCCACCCCCTTTGCTATGCTGACCCGGATGTGACGATCGTGCTGGAGAATGCCGCACCGATGTTTGCAGGCCACAGCATTGATGAGCCGTGACTGTGAGCTTGTGAAGTGTTTGTGACCTCCATGTATTATATTATATTATATTATATTATATTATATCCATGTATTATATTATATTATATTATATCCATGTATTATATTATATTATATTATATCCATGTATTATATTATATTATATTATATCCATGTATTATATTATATTATATCCATGTATTATATTATATCCAGGGACGGCTCGGCTTTGTGAATCTCTCATTCGGATTTCTTTATCCGCCGCGCTCTTTTATGTCCATCTGTTATATATGAACTTCTTCTACAGAATCGCACCTCTGAAGCTTTCATCCTTCTTCAACCTCCAAAACGCACTGCACACCACCCCCCCCCTCACCTCCCCCCCACCCCACCCCCGCCTTCTCCGACACTGCTGGCTTTGAGCATCATTCATCTGGGGAAGATAAGAGGGATTGTCAGGGTGCGTACGTCGCTCTTCTCATAGTAATGAGGACGCGGGCCACAATGTGCCATACGGAGAAGGATGGCGATTCACTAAATGGCGATTTGGCAAATTTACTTTTTTTTTATTCCAAGGATTGTACAAAGTGTATGGTGGAAAAAAAAGACTTTGCTGTCAGTACAAGGATGGGATCTTTACTGTGAGGGCAGTAAAGCTGAAGAATGAGCTATTCTTGATGTTGTAACAATTATTTAGGGCCAGCTCACACCACAGGCAGTCCAGAGCGGTTTTTTTTTCTGCATCAAAAACGCATGGAAAGTGGGTTATATGGTTTTCAATGGCATAGTTCACACCAGTGCTTGGAGTTCCAGTGCGTTCCAGTTCCAGAAAAAAAAAAAAAAATGGACGGTACTAGAACCCTGTAAAATGCATCAAGAACGCACCGGAACAATAATAATAAAAAAGAGGGGTGAAAAAAAGCACTGGACTGCATTAAAAACGTACAAAAAACGCGTCAAAAACGTGCATGCAAAAAAGCACCTTGTACGCATCCGGATTGCGTTTCTATGGTGTGAAGTGGCCCTTAATGTTACAATTATTGGTCTCCATGGGATAACATGGTAACATTGTAATACAGAGGATGGCTCTGACTGCCTCTCTAGGGTGGGGGGCAAAGTTGGATGTAATTGCCCCAAGGAAGGAATTACGGGCAGGGGGGTGGGTGATTTTGGCTTCCTTGTGAGGTTTTTGAAAATGTATCAAAACCCAAGAACAAAAACGTAAAATGTTGCAGCTTACCTGTTACCAGATGCAGAGGCGGCTCTTTAATTAGGCAAATTAGGCGGCCGCCTAAGGCCTCGCACTCACAAGGGCCTCGCAGCCACCTAATTTGCTTGTGATCGGAGGCATAGTCTCGGCATGGCGGGGAACTCCTGATCAGCTTGTCACACATTGCTGGATGCCCAGGAAACCGGACCGCTGATCTGCCCACACCGGTAGCATTGATCGCTTCCTAAAGCCACAACAACCGGAAGCATTTTTCCAAGATGTCGCCGTACTGGAGCCAATGCAGCTGCCATTTTTCTTGCTTGAATTATTTTACCCATTATGTGCGTTAGTGGGGCCTCATGTCTAAGTTTCGCCTAAGGCCTCACAAAGCCTAGAGCCGCCTCTGCTTCAATGTCAGGGGTTCCGGGAACTGAGCTCTGAAGTAGGGTGACCAGATATTCCCGGTTTCTGGGGACAGTCCCCGGATTGAGGACACTGTCCCCGGACCAAGTCTGTCCCCAGTTTTGTCCCCGGATTGGATTTGAACAGGGGCTGGGGCATATTTAAAGACAGTCAGTACAGAATTAAAAAAAATCTGAATTACACCCCCCCCCCCGCTCCGTCGGTCCTAGTATCTTAGGGGGGTGTATTTTTTCCATTATCTGTGCCCCTTTCTGATGATCATGTGCTGGTCGGAGCGGAGGGAATATTTCTTCAGTTTTGGGTGCCCATTCAGCTCCACTCACATGTTCTTCTGCCTTGGCTCAAGTCCCAGCCAGCCGCCTGCCTGCTTATCTCCTTGCCTTCCCTGGCGCAGTGATCTTCCTCCGCTCCCCACCCAGTAGTAGCCAGGGCCCGGAGAGTAAGACATGATAGGCTGTGAGGCGGGCGGCGGCGACGGGCAGAGTCACTGGTTGCCGCCATTACTAGTAAAAAATAAATTGTTCCTGGATTTCATTTTAAAAATCTGGTCACCTTACTCTGAAGGCATGTTTCAGCTGCCAGTACCTAAACTGAAAGGAGGCCAGCAGAGAGCAGCGACTGCGCAGCTCCCTGAAGGTCATGATCCTGCCATCCACGCCTATATGTTTTACCGTAACAATCCCTTTTTTCGCCCACAGGGAGGGGTCAGGAATGCTATAGAAGTGGGCCAATAAAGGGTTGCCCCACAGGGGGGTATGCGGGGATATTTGATTTGGCTGTCTATAAATCGCTCTAGCCTCCTGCCACACCTTAACAGTGGTGCGCATGAGCGAGGTCATGGAGGGGCTAGCCCGGAGGCCACGAAAGGCAAGTTGCTCAGTGCCGCATATGCGCCCAAAATGGCCGCTTCCAGCGTCACCGCTGGGTTCTGTCTGGGCTGGGAGAACCACCATCTAACTGTGACCAAGATTGCAGCCCAGTAGTAAATACGAAAGTTTGGAAGCGCCAGACCCCCTCCCGACATGGGGAGGTATAAGATCTGTCGTGCCACTCTGGGGGGTCTCCCAGCCCACACAAAGGACAACATCACACTCTCCAATCTCTGGGAAAAAGGATCCAGGGAGACAGGAGGGAGCGTCCCGAAAGAAATAAAGACATTTTTGGCAGGAAAATCATTTTTAGTAGATTAACTCTCCCTACAGGTGTCAGGGGAAGGGAACGCTATGTGGCACATTTAGACATTAGTTGTGACATAAGGGGTTGTATATTGGTACCTATATAATCTTCAGTTTTGCCTGTAGTTCTAATGCCCAGGTAGGTGAACTCAGTGACCCACCTGAGCGGGGTATTCAATGAGGCTCGCGGGGAGGTGGGATGCAGCGGGAACAGGACTGACTTGTCCCAGTTGATGCGTATCTCAGAGTATCATCCAAAGCTGTCAAACATCTCCAATGCTGTTTGCAGCGATGACGAGGCATCCTCCAAATAAAGTAGGGTGTCATCTGCATAGAGTGACAGCTTCTCTTCAATAGGTCCTACCTGGATCCCGCGCACCCTCCCCTCCGCCCTCAGCTGTATCGCCAGTGGCTCCAGTGCAAGTGCAAACAGGCCCGGAGAGAGTGGGCACCCCTGCCACGTGCCCTGGGCCAGTGGGAAAGCCTCTGAGAGGCAACTATTAGTGCGGATCCTAGCTGAGGGGTTAGTGTAGAGCATGCGCACCCAACGCATAAAGCCCAAGCCAAACCCAAAGCTCGAAAGAACCTTCCACAGGTAACCCCACTCGCCGGAGTCGAAGGCCTTCTCCGCATCAAGAGAGGCCACCACCCCCGCCAAGCCCGCGCCCGCTCTATCTATGTGGGTAAGCAGACGGCGGATGTTTATGTTGGTACCCCTCCCCGGCATGAACCCCGTTTGGTCAGGGTGGATCAGGGCCGTGATGACCGTGTTCAACCTTGAGGCCAAAACTTTGGCCAGTATTTTTGCGTCTACATTCAGGAGAGAGATGGGGCGATACGATGAGCAAATCAAGGGGTCCTTCCCTGGCTTGGGAATCACCACAATGACTGCCTCCCTCATAGTGTCTGGAAGCCCCCCCAGTTCCACCGACGCAGCAAACAGGGTCTGCAATCTAGGGGTGAGGTCCATAGCATAATGCTTATAGAATTCTACCGGAATGCCATCCGGCCCTGGAGTCTTGCCCGACTGCATGGACTTCAGTGCCTTCAGGATCTCCGTCTCCATGATGGGGGCATCAAGTTTATCTCGTTATTTGGACGTAAGAACCCGTATATCAATATCTGCTAGGTAGTGTGTCAGGTCATCCTCCCCATAATCCACCCTAGAACAGTAAAGGGCTCAGGAAAACTCAGAAAAGCAGAGGTTAATTTCCGCTGGAGAGTGTACAACCTCCCCGGTAGGGTCCTGGATCTGTGAAATGCTCAAACCTCCCACCTGTTCCCTAGAGAGCCAGGCGAGAAGCCTTCCCGACCTCTCCCCCCTGTTCAAATATTCTCTGGGATTGCGCCAGCAATTTCTTCTGAGTGAGAGAGGTACGAAGGCGGAGAACCTTCTTCGTGAGGATTTGTAGCCGTGCATAGTGCTGGGGGTCTCTGGTTCTAACAAAAAGCGCCTCCCCCACTGTCGCCTCCCTCTCCACTCTAGTCAAGTCTGCTCTATGTTCTCTACGGACTCTGGCAATGATGGTCTGATAGTGTCCCCTGGTCGCAGCCTTAAAAGCATCCAATACCGTAATAGCCCCGGCAGATTCAGAGTTGGCCGCCCAATAGCCGGCCAGCTCCGTCCCAAACTGGCCATCCACCTCAGTATCCGAGATCCAGAATCTGGATAGTCTCCACAAGGTAAGCATCGGGCCCAATGAGAGATCCAAGGACAGGAGTAAAGGAGCATGGTCCGAGATTTCTGTGGGCAGAATCCGTATATCCGTGACCCTCGACAAAACAGGAGCCCCCGCATATACCAGATCGATGCGGGAGAACGTTGTGTGGGACGCAGAGTGGCACATATAGGCCCAGGTCCGAGGGTTTCTCCACCTCCACACATCCGTCAGCCCGTACGTGTCCGCCCAGCCGGCCAGCCCAGAGCAGGCCTGTCCCGCAGATGACATCCTGTCCAGTCCAGGGTCAGGGACCAGATTGAAATCGCCCAATAGAACTGTGTTATCAGAGGCAAATACAGCAATTTTACTTGTCACTTGATTTAACAGGGCCAGCGAGGCCGAGGGAGGCAGGTACAAACCCACCATGGTCCAAGTCAAGGAGTGAATCTTAGCGTGGACTATAACATACCTACCGTCGGGGTCCAGGACTAGATCCAAAAGCCTAAACGGAAGGGACTTAAGCACCAGGACACTGACACCCCTGGCAAAGCTAGAATATGTGGAGTGATAATGGTGTCCCACCCAGGGTTTTTTAAGGGTAAGGGTCCTGCTCCCCATCAGGTGCGTTTTCTGCAGCACACCCATGAAACGTTCCCTTGGGTGCAGGTTATGTGACTTAAGGAACTGAAATACAAGGGAACGTTTCGTGGGTGAGTTCAGCCCCCTAGTGTTCCAGGACATAATATTAAGCATGGACATGGGGGGTGAATATACTATACAAATAAGGATAAGTGGCTATACCTGCTCTCGGATCTAGCCTCAGGACCCGGGACGGACACACCTGAGAACCGTGCAATGCTGAAACAGTGATTGTCTGAACATAAAAGTGAGGCAGAACAAAACAATGAACAAAAAGTAACCCCATAAACAAACTGAAACCAGCCCTTCCAGGGCCGAACATATCCCCCCCACCCCACCTATCCTCCCAAAACTGAGGAGGGTCTTCAACCCTAGTCCCAATTCGGCTCGCCGGCCGCCAAGGGAGGGCCTGTGCAAGCGGTGAAGCTGCCCTCCCAGAGACAACGACATCTGGGGGGCGCGAGCAGGCTTATGAGAACAACGCTCCGTGACATCCCCCAGGTCATTCAGTCAGCCAGGGGGGAAAGCCCAACAAAGTGTTAAGAGGAAAAAGAAAAGAAGAAGAGAAAAAAAAAGGGGTACTTGGCCGACCGCCCACCGTTCAACAAGTATAATGCAATCAAGGCCAGGCAGGTTAAACTCAGTACGTTCTGATCCACTATACCTCCTATGGAGGAAAAGCACGTTATCAACTCCTGACTCCGTCAAGGGCACATTCTTAAACAGTTGGTGGTTTCAAAAGGCACAACAGGTGCAACACAGGTCTCTCGTGTGTCTCTTCTCCCGGTCCCTGAAAAGTCTCCACCCCCCTCCCCCACAGATTCAGCAAAGCGTCCCTGAGGAGCTGAGAGAGCAAATGTCACAGATGCAGGCGGGGAGGGGGGAGAGGAACCAGGTGTAATTGGTGATTGGAGCAAAATGGGGGTGACCGGACATAGGTAGTGATGAGCCGAACACCCCCGGGTTCGGTTCGCACCAGAACCCGCGAACGGACCGAAAGTTCGCACGAACTTTAGAACCCTATTAAATACAATGGATGTGAACGTTCGAAATCTAAAGTGCTAATTATAATGACTATTATGCATGTTATGGTCCTAAAAAGGGGTTGGGAACCCGGGTTCTGCACCAGGGGACATGTATCAATGCAAAAAGAAGTTTTAAAACCGGCCGTTTTTCTAGAGCAGTCATTTTAATGATGCATAAAGTGAAAAGAAAAAAGTCAAATATTCCTTTAAATATCGTACCTGGGGGGTGTCTAAAGTATGCCTGTGAAGTGGACTGTAGGTTTGTTCTTATGTAGAATCTGTTTGTAATTTGGAACAGCTACATTGTTTAAGTGTAGCTCCAGCCAAAAAATATATTTTTAAGCTTTTTGGAAAACATAGGGAAGGGTTATCACCCTGTAACATTTGTTTTGCTGTCTGTGCAGTGTGCACCTGTTCAGAACAAAGTATAGGTATGGAGAGTATGGGACTTTTAAGGTGCAACAACTACACAATGTTCTATTTAAAATATGGTTTTATTACAAAGACATTTTCATAGAAAGATATATTTTCTCATATGTACATTAAATACATGAGCCATCGAATAAACATATTTAAAATTTCCAACATGCATATAGACAGATTAACTCAACATGTTTCGCCAGTTTTTGGCTTCTTCAGGAGTTGTGTCATACAATTGCTGAGAATAAAAAAAAGGAAAATAAATACAACATAATTTGTTCAATCTATTATCAAAGTTAAAGACACAAAAAACACAAAAAATATAGTTGTATTTAGAGATGACTGAAAACCAAATCCACCCAGAAGGATATTTCCAGTCTCAGTTCAGTTTTACCCCATATTATATATATATGCTTTACCTGTAAATTTGTTGGTATGATCATAAAGAAAGGGTAAAAAACGGATAACCAGTAGGTTGAGCCACGTAGGGAGACCTCAAAAGGAAAGATTATTGGTGTATCATAGAAGGGAGAATATACTGGCACGAGTAGCCACCCGAAGCACACCAACAGAAGAACAGAGGATCATCTGGGGGAAACTATGAAAAGGAGTATTGGTCAGAACTTATAATATCTTTTATGTTGACTTACTTCGTCTTATATCTTATATTTCCCATCCATATTTACCTTTCTATATATCAAACTGATTTCCAAACACGCAACCGAAGAGATGGATGAGGGGGAGAAAAAGGAGTGGTAGAGAAGAAAAAAGGGAAATTATCCCAATCTCTCCAAATCACCCCTTGTTGCCCCACTTCTATCCGCTCTATGGAGACACAAAAAAAGAGAGAAGAAAAAATTATTAATTATAAGGATGTTAAATAACCTTATTTTATTATGTTTTAGTTTTTATTTTTTATTTCTATATATATAGTCAAAAATTGCCATATATTTATGACTATTGATTACCTATTGTTTTCCCACATCTGGGTTAGATCCACCTTAAGATATTTTTACCGGTATAAGCAACCAGTTCCTAAGAAAATTAAAAAATATATATGTATGTATAAAGATTGCTACTTTGAATTAACAGCCTATTAGACCAAAAAGATAGGATAAGAACAATGATTCAGTATCAAGTCATTAATTACCTTAGCCTAGTAACGCAAGACGTCTTTTCCCCAGGGTGTTGGTCATGTTACTGAATTAAACCAGACTGTGCTCTGGACTATATATCTCCCCTCCTCCTTCCCATTGGACGCCTATTTCGCGCCAAATCAATGGGAGGAGCGGGCGCGTCATTTCCTGCATCCACCCCCTTTGCTATGCTGACCCGGATGTGACGATCGTGCTGGAGAATGCCGCACCGATGTTTGCAGGCCACTGCAAACCAGTCTAGTGGACGAGCCCTCGACAGGCAGGAAGCGCCGCAAACCTGAAATAGGAAAGATCTAATACATCCTAAAAAATCTCAAACCAAAGACCAAACGGTACGCCTAATTACCAGGTTCTCAGGTGAACACTATAAAGTAAGAAGGATCATTGAAAAATTCTGGCCACTGCTAGCAACTGACCAGACTATTTCAAAATATGTTAAGCCGTTCCCTCAAATTACATACAGGAAATCCAGATCTTTAAAAGACCAACTAGTACATAGTCACTTTGAAACTAAAAGGATTGAAAGTAGAAAGTAGAAAGGGTTCTGCACCATGTGGTCACTGTGAGTATTGTAGGTTCATCTTAGATGTAACTGAATTAGTTTTGCCTAATGGAATCACCTACAGACCCAATTTTTTCTGTAACTGCCAGTCAATTGGCGTCATTTATTTGATGATCTGTGATTGTAAGGCCTTTTATGTTGGAAAAACGAAAAGGCCATTTTTTCATAGAATAAGAGACCATGTGTCTCTTATTAAGAAGAAAAAAATGGAGACTCCTATTAGCCGACACAGTGGCCTTTTTCACTCCTTCGATCTACATAAGATCAAATTTTTTGCCCTAGAATATATATCTATAAACGAAAGAGGTGGTGATGTGGATAAAAATCTCCTACAACGGGAAACCAGATGGATACATAGTTTAAGAGCAACTATGTACCCGGGGTTAAATGAGTCCATCAGCTTCAAACCCTTTCTATAGGATCTCAATAGTAATGCTGGTTATGTAAACTTTGTTCTAAACAACTCGAATGTTGTTTATCTATTATATTGTGTTTAATGATTTTTGTTGCCTATAGTGTAAAATGTAGATGGCTGAATATATATCCCTATCTATTCAGAGGGAAATGTTTCAATCTCAGTAAAATATATTTGATATATGTTTATATAAAACGGAACACAATTGAGCCAAAAATATTCACCTCCATAGAAGGGGGCAGATTAGGTGATCATATGGGCGCCCAGGGCGCTTTCCTTTGTCCTCAAACTGGGAACAAGGGGAGCGCCATCTGACAAAACCCGCGATGATATCCTGGCCCCATACTTAACATCAACATGTGTCGACAGTGCTGTAGTTAAAGGGAAGTTGGCCTTTTTTCTATACTTTAGGCCACTTCCGCTTCCTGTATCAGGTTTGCGGCGCTTCCTGCCTGTCGGGGGCTCGTCCACTAGACTGGTTTGCAGTGGCCTGCAAACATCGGTGCGGCATTCTCCAGCACGATCGTCACATCCGGGTCAGCATAGCAAAGGGGGTGGATGCAGGAAATGACGCGCCCGCTCCTCCCATTGATTTGGCGCGAAATAGGCGTCCAATGGGAAGGAGGAGGGGAGATATATAGTCCAGAGCACAGTCTGGTTTAATTCAGTAACATGACCAACACCCTGGGGAAAAGACGTCTTGCGTTACTAGGCTAAGGTAATTAATGACTTGATACTGAATCATTGTTCTTATCCTATCTTTTTGGTCTAATAGGCTGTTAATTCAAAGTAGCAATCTTTATACATACATATATATTTTTTAATTTTCTTAGGAACTGGTTGCTTATACCGGTAAAAATATCTTAAGGTGGATCTAACCCAGATGTGGGAAAACAATAGGTAATCAATAGTCATAAATATATGGCAATTTTTGACTATATATAGAAATAAAAAATAAAAACTAAAACATAATAAAATAAGGTTATTTAACATCCTTATAATTAATAATTTTTTCTTCTCTCTTTTTTTGTGTCTCCATAGAGCGGATAGAAGTGGGGCAACAAGGGGTGATTTGGAGAGATTGGGATAATTTCCCTTTTTTCTTCTCTACCACTCCTTTTTCTCCCCCTCATCCATCTCTTCGGTTGCGTGTTTGGAAATCAGTTTGATATATAGAAAGGTAAATATGGATGGGAAATATAAGATATAAGACGAAGTAAGTCAACATAAAAGATATTATAAGTTCTGACCAATACTCCTTTTCATAGTTTCCCCCAGATGATCCTCTGTTCTTCTGTTGGTGTGCTTCGGGTGGCTACTCGTGCCAGTATATTCTCCCTTCTATGATACACCAATAATCTTTCCTTTTGAGGTCTCCCTACGTGGCTCAACCTACTGGTTATCCGTTTTTTACCCTTTCTTTATGATCATACCAACAAATTTACAGGTAAAGCATATATATATAATATGGGGTAAAACTGAACTGAGACTGGAAATATCCTTCTGGGTGGATTTGGTTTTCAGTCATCTCTAAATACAACTATATTTTTTGTGTTTTTTGTGTCTTTAACTTTGATAATAGATTGAACAAATTATGTTGTATTTATTTTCCTTTTTTTTATTCTCAGCAATTGTATGACACAACTCCTGAAGAAGCCAAAAACTGGCGAAACATGTTGAGTTAATCTGTCTATATGCATGTTGGAAATTTTAAATATGTTTATTCGATGGCTCATGTATTTAATGTACATATGAGAAAATATATCTTTCTATGAAAATGTCTTTGTAATAAAACCATATTTTAAATAGAACATTGTGTAGTTGTTGCACCTTAAAAGTCCCATACTCTCCATACCTATACTTAGTTTACAAATTAAGGGATGTGGTGCCTATGAGATACAGGTGATAGGTATTATCTTCAAATTTACCTGTTCAGAACAGTTCACCTCACTTTCCGTCCTAATGACAAATGTTTTTTGAAAATTTGGGTTTTTTATTGAAACAAGAATTGGTGATAAAGAATCAGTGGAGAGGAGACACTTTTTTTCCCATATTAACTCTTACAGGAGAGAATTTGCCTTCCTAGGGGTAGATTTCCTCTCACTTCCTGTTGTATCCTTCCGTTTGCAAGGAGGAGTCATTTGTAAGTTGGATGTTTGAAAGTAGGGGCCTGCCGTATATACTCAGCTGAAATTTGCCCCTTACATGTTGGTGTTGCCACAACACTGTGAGCCCTCACAGTTACTCTTGGTGGGCGCATGAATGGGCCCTGCTGTGAATTATTAGATCAAGAATTGTAATTGCATGCCCCTGTTGAACAGGGGCTGAAAAATTGGGCCTTTGGTGGTGGTGGTGGTGGTGGTGTTGACACAACACTGTAAGGCCTCACAGTTAGTCTTGGTGGGCGCAGGAATGGGCCCTGCTGTGAATTATTACATCAAGAATTGTAATTACATGCCCCTGTTAAACAGGGGCAGAAAAATTAAGCCTTAGGCACTGGTGCCACAACACTGCAACCCCTCACAGATACTGTACTTGGAGCACAGCAATGAGCCATGTTGCAAAGTATTGCATCAAAAATTGTAATTACACGCCCCTGTTAAACAGGGGCTGAAAAATTGGGCCTTAGCCACTGGTGCTGGTGCCACGACACTGCAACCACTCCCAGATACTCTAGTTGGAGTGCAGGAATGAGCCCTGCTGCAAAGCATTGCATAAAAAATTGTAATAACACACCCCTGTTAAACAGGGGCTGAAAAATTGGGCCTTAGCCACTGGTGGCGGCACCCAGAAACAAAAATGTTCTTCCAAGCTATCATCATCAATCGGATCATTGAGGAGGAGGAGGATAGTCAGTCAACATAACAGGACAAACTCTCAGCGTCAGCATCAGTCTTGAAGGGATGTGACATTTGAAAATAAATTAGTCTGTTATATCAGCTTCAGGTGTTTGGTAGCTGGTGGTGATCCAAGACTGGTTCATCTTTATGAAGGTCAGTCGATCAACAGAGTCGGTGGACAGGCGCACCCTGTGATCCGTGACAAATCCTCCAGCAGCACTGAATGTGCGTTCTGAAAGAACGCTGGATGCAGGACAGGCCAGTAGCTCAATTGCATACTGTGCAAGCTCTGGCCAGTGATCCATCCTCAAGACCCAGTAAGCCAGAGGATTTTCGGTGGGGAAGGTGTCCAAGTCTGACCTTGCCCCTAGGTATTCCTGCACCATGTATATCAGACGCTGACGATGGTTGCTGGAACCGATCATACCTTGGGGCTGCGGACTAAAGAATTGTCTGAACGCTTCGGTCAGATGGCCACCTTCCCCACCGCTCCTTCTTTGACTGACCGAAGCCTCAGCAACTCGTTGTCCAAGACCAGGAGTTTGTAACCTCCCAGTCTCTGGGAACGCGTTGCACAGACCTTTCTGCAAGGCCTCCCGGAGTTGTCTCATCCTCTGCTCCCTCTGCGACAGTAAGATAAGGTCCGCAACCTTACCCTTGTACCGTGGATCAAGGAGAGTGGCCAGCCAGTAATGGTCCCTCTCCTTGATCCGAAGAATACAAGGATCCTTCCGCAGACTTTGCAGGATTAGGGAGGCCATGCAGCGTAGGTTAGCTGAGGCATTCAGTCCGGAGTCCTCTGGGTCACTAAGGACGACATGATCCTCAGCCACCTCCGCCCAGCCACGTACAAGTTCACTGGTTTCTTGGGACTGTAAATCATCCCTAAAAGACTGCTGCTGATGATGCTGAGTGCCAGGCTCCACCTCCATGCTGACACAATCCTCCTCCTCCTCTTCTTCCTGTGTGATGGGTGGGACAGAAGGAACACTGTCTGGGTAAAGGGGGCCTTGAGAGGCAAGGAAGTCCTCCTTTTCCTGCCTCTGTTCTGCCTCAAGTGCCCTGTCCATTATTCCACGCAGCGTATGTTCCAACAGGTGGACAAGAGGTACAGTGTCACTGATGCATGCACTGTCACTGCTCACCATCCTCGTGGCCTCCTCAAATGGTGCCAGGACAGTGCATGCATCCCTGATCATGCCCCACTGGCGTGGTGAAAAAACCCTGAGCTCCCCTGACCCTGTCCTGGTGCCGTAGTCGCACAGGTACTCATTGATGGCCCTCTGCTGCGTGTGCAGCCGCTGCAGCATGGCCAACGTTGAGTTCCACCTGGTGGGCATGTCACATATAAGGCGGTTCTTGGGCAGGTTCAACTCCTTTTGCAGCTCAGCCAGGCGAGCACTGGCATTATAAGATCTGCGGAAATGCACACAGACTTTCCTTGCCTGCCTCAGGACATCCTGTAAGCCCGGGTACCTGCCCAAGAACCGCTGCACCACCAGGTTAAGAACGTGAGCCACACAGGGCACATGGGTCAGTTGTCCCTGTCGGAGAGCGGAGAGGAGGTTGGTGCCATTGTCGCAAACTACCATTCCTGGCTTAAGCTGGCGTGGCGTCGACCACCTCTCGGCCTGCCCCTGCAGAGCAGACAGAACCTCTGCCCCAGTGTGGCTCCTGTCCCCCAAACACACCAGCGCAAGCACGGCATGGCATTGTTTTGCCTGCGTACTTTTGTAGCCCCTTGAACGCCTACGGAGCACCGCTGGTTCCGAGGACAAAGCACAGGAAGAGGCCACGGAGGAAGAAGAAGAGGAGGGGGTGGAGGACAGAGGTGTGTCACAACCAGTAGTAGCATTTTGGAGGCGTGGCGGTGGAACAACCTCCAACACTACTGCACCTTGTCCTGCATCCTTCCCAGCTGCCAAAAGACTGACCCAATGGGCCGTGAAAGAAAGGTAACGTCCCTGTCCATGCCTGCTGGACCATGAGTCAGCGGTAATATGCACCTTACCGCTGACCGCCCTGTCCAGCAAGGCCAAGACATTGCCTTCCACATGCCGGTAGAGAGCCGGAATCACCTTCCGTGAGAAAAAGTGGCGTTTGGGAACCTGCCACTGAGGAACCGCACATTGCACAAACTCACGGAAGGGGGCCGAGTCTACCAACTGAAAAGGCAGCAGTTGAAGCGCTAGCAATTTAGCCAAGCTAGCATTCAACCGCTGGGCATGTGGATGGCTGGGAGTGAACTTCTTTCGACGGTCCAGCAGCTGGGGCAGGGAAATTTGCCTGCTAGAATCGGACGTCGGTGTACTGCTAGCAGAGTGGCCGCAAGTACTTGGCTGTGACACACCTAATTCTACACCTTCATTTCTCTCAGTGCAGGTTTCAGAGAGGACTGAAGGTATAGTGGGGTTGGAGATCCCAGCTGATGCGGTGCAAGGAGAGGTCCGCTTTGTTCTTTGGTGTGGGTCTTTAAGGTAGGCTTGCTAACGAGCTGCATGGCAGGTCAACATATGTCTGGTCAAGCATGTGGTGCCCAAGCGGCTGATGTTTTGGCCACGCGATATACGCTTGAGACATATGTTGCAAACAGCAGCTGTGCGATCTGATGCACTCGCCTCAAAAAAGGCCCACACCAAAGAACTTTTTGAATAACGGGCAGAGGCAGCGCCCTGCACAGGCAGAGCTCTGCGGTGTAATTCCGTCGGTGTGCTGCCCTTACACTGGCCACCCAAGGGCATCCTGCCTCGTTGGAGATGTGCCTCCTCCTCATCCTCCTCCTCCTCCTCTCTCCTATTAGGCACCCACGTGGAGTCAGTGACCTCATCATCCCCTCCCTCCTCATCACTGGAGCCAATCTGGCAGTATGCTGCAGCTGCTGGAACATGACTGCCAGATTGGTGTCCTTCTTGAGCATCTCTCTGCTCTCACGCTACTGCCTTCCTCCAGCTGGGTATCATCATCAGACCCTTTGAAACGCTGGGCATCCTCCTGAAGCATGTACCCAACACTGTGCTCAAACAGTTCGGGGGACTCCTCAGGAGGAGGACATGGTGGGTCTAGGGAAGGAGTGACTGATGATGACATTGATACCAGGGAAGAGGACGCTTTGGCAGCTGCTTTGCCAGTACCCTGAGCCTGGGTGAGAGAGGATGAGGAGGGCTTGGTCATCCACTCTACCAAGTCTTCGGCATGATGTGGCTCAACATGTCCAGCTGCCGAAAAGAAGGACAAGCGTGTCCCATGGCCATGTGCTGATGACAATGCACCGCGTCCACGACCAGCACTGTTGCCCCCAGACACAGAGCCTGCTTGCCCTCTTTTATTGGCTCCTGACTGTCTGCCTCTCCTTGTTTGCCTTCCAGACATTCTAATGGCCTGCAGGGAGATGGGAAAACCAGCAATAAGGGGTAGCTTCAGGTGTTTATTTTGCAGGAAGCACACTCCGCCCGCTGTAAGTGCTGCAAATGCCTGTCAGTGTAACACACCAGGAAAAAACAGCAATAAGGGCTAGCTTCAGGTGTATACTGTGCAGGAGGCTTAGCAACAATGACACTGACACTGTCCCCTGCCTATCCTTCTCTCTCCCTGCACACAAGGTTTAGCAAAGCATAGGACATTGACACTGTCGACTGCCTATCCTTGTCTGTCCCTACACACAAGGTTTAGCAATATGGTTCAGCACACTAGGTTTAGCAAAGATTATGACACTGACACTCTCGACTGCCTATCCTTGTCTGTCCCTACACACAAGGTTTAGCAATATGGTTCAGCACACTAGGTTTAGCAAAGATTATGACACTGACACTCTCGACTGCCTATCCTTGTCTGTCCCTACACACAAGGTTTAGCAATATGGTTCAGCACACTAGGTTTTTTTTTTTTTTATTTATGTTTATTGATTTTTCCATTGAACAGAGAAAAATTACAGAGCATATCAACATACACGCTTACACATTATTTTCTTGTATTCAGTAGCAATATACCAGTATTACACCGTGAAGCGGGAGCATAAACAATATAGTCTCGAAATAACATTCAAGCCTAATAAGGCCTACAGCTTGTGGCCACATGGCCACATAGGTGTCCCAGTTCCTCAACGGAGGAGAAGAAAAAAAAAAAAAGAAACACAAAACCCTAATACCAAAGGTGTATCGAGAGTATTTAACTGTGATTTTCACAGGACTCATTCGGTTATCCTTATTCAGTAATACTTAAGTGCTTGCATTCACTCACACAACACTCATACCCATTCACCCAGCACTTCCACCCATTTCCCCAGCCGAAACTACAGCTGGGGGGGGGGCACTCCTCCTACTCCCCCCCCCACATTTATGTGGGATATGTTTCATGTCCCCAGCTTCTTTATTTAGGATAGGAGGTAGTTCTTCCCCCCCCCCCCATCAAACAGGAGGGGCTGAATCAGGGCCCACTACTGCTGAGACAGAGGGGTATCCTTCCAAAAGGAGCCGTCTATATCCAGCCAAGGTTGCCAGATCTTGTAGAATTTCTGTATACAGGCCCTTCCTTTATAGATTAGTTTAAAGGTTGGTACGACTTTGTTTATCATGCGGTACAGCAGTTGGATGTTGGGAGCAGATTCACACTTCCATTGTAGTAATATCAGTTTTCTGGCATAAAAGAGTATCAAGCGGACTAGGGTCCGTTCGTGGGTTCTGGGTATGTGGTCATTAAGGATGCCCAGGAGCCCCACTTCAACAGTGTGGGGGGTCACTAGGCATAGATTGTTTTCAAAAAAAGAGAATAGGTCCACCCAGAACCCCAAGAGGGCCGGGCAGGACCAAAACATGTGTACATAACCAGCATTGGTGCACTTACATCTAGGGCAGAGGGCCCCTGAAACATAACCCATGCGAGCCAGACGGGCCGGCGTGTAATGCAGTTGATGAATAAATTTGAACTGTATATATTGGTCGTTAGACCCAACAATATCCAAGAAACAGGCCCCAGAGGCCTCCTCCCACCCCTCCTCTGAAAGCCCAGGGATGTCGACCATCCACTTCCGCTGTGCAGCACGGAAGGGAGAACTCCCACCCGTCTGCAGTCGGGAGTAAATGGTCGTGGCTAATTTCGTAATGCCAGAACACGACATCAATGCCTCAAGCGGGGATTCAGCGAGCTCAAGAGTCAGGCCATGAAACTGCGCACGGACAGCGTGTCGTATGAGAAGATATTTAAAATAGAATTTATTTGATAATCCACTTGTAGCTTTTAGGACTTCAAAAGAGATAAATTCACCATTGAGAAAAATGTGGGCAGCGTGGGTAATGCCCAGCCGTGTCCACCACAATGCATCGGGGTGACCCATGAGCTCCAGAAGATTGGGGTTATGCCATAGGGGGGTTTTCGGTGAGACCCCCCCCAATTCTGAAATCGTCTTATTCCCTTCATGCCAGGCCAACCAACTCACTTCTATCGGGGAGCCGCGGGAGCATCGTTTTGGTAAAGATCTATGCATAATATCTACCAATGGGGTCTCTAGGCCAGCAAGTGCCTGCAGTAGATAGGTAGAGCAGGATGCGGAGGCCCCCTGGAACCATTCATAGACATAGGTTAATTGGGCTGCTATAAAATAGTGTCGCAAGTTGGGGCAGGCCAGTCCCCCATCACCCTTAGAGGCCTGGAGGGAAGCCTTCGCTATTCTGGGATTGGTCCCCTGCCATAGGAAGGAGGATAATAACGAGTCTATTCTTTTGAACAGCTTTTTGTAGAGAAAAATAGGGGATGCCCTAAAGGCATATAAAAATTTAGGTAGGTATATCATTTTAAATATGTTCACCCGCCCTATCAAATTCAAAGGAAATGAGGCCCAAGTTTGCAACCTGGTCTCCATGTGTGTAACAACTGGGGCAATGTTAAGAGATTCAAAGAGGGCCAGGTCTGCATTAATGTGAATGCCCAAATATTTAAATGTGGATCTGACTGACAGGTTAGAGTGAGATAAGTAAGTATAGTCCTGTTTGGGGCCTATGGGAAAAGCAACAGACTTGTCCCAGCCCACCTTTAGTCCCGAGACCCTCCCGAACTCCTCCACCACTTCCATTAAAGATTTAAAGGACTGTTCTGTGCCATCAAGGTATATTAATGCGTCATCAGCATATAATGAGATCTTCTCTGTAAGATTACCATAACATATGCCGCCCACCGACGCCGTCTGTCGCACCGCCAGAGCCAAAGGCTCTATGGCAAGTGCGAACAGGAGTGGCGAGAGCGGGCAGCCCTGCCGTGTCCCCTGTGTAAAGAAAAGACATCCGATACATCCTTGTTAGTACATATTCTTGCCCTGGGATTGATATATAGCAGGCGAACCCATTTTATAAATTGGTGACTAAAACCCATTCGGTGCATGACTTCCCACAAAAAGGTCCATTTCACAGTATCAAAGGCCTTCATTACATCCAGTGACAACACCAGGCCACTTTTATGCTCAGTGTCAGCTCTATGGATATGTATGAACAATCGTCTAATGTTGTCATATGTACTCTTTCCAGGCATGAATCCAGTTTGGTCCCTATGGATAAGGTGTAGGATAATCTTTTGTAGTCTCACTGCCAGTACCTTGGCCAGTATCTTAACATCGCTATTGAGTAAGGAGATTGGACGGTATGAGCCGCATAGCGTTGGATCTTTATCAGGCTTGGGGATCACCACAATCAGGGCCTCACACATGGAGGAGGGGAGAACGCCCTCCTCCATTGCCTGCCCAAACTGAGAGTGCAACCTCTGTGCCAAGTCCCCAGCATAGTGTTTGTACCATTCAGCGGGCAAACCGTCCAATCCAGGAGTTTTGTTCGGGGGGAGTGAGTATATGGCAGTGGTAATTTCTTCTACCATCAAAGGTTCATTTAAGATGGATCTGTGTGAGTCCTCCAGTACAGGGAACCGGAGAGACTCAAAGAAACCCATAGTTTCCCATTCAGGTGGAGAGGGCTGGGACGAATATAGGTCCTCATAGAAGGATTTAAAAGTTAGATTAATGGTCCTAGGGTCTGAAGCGATGGAGCCATCCGGCACCTGGATTTGCGGAATAGTCCTATCAACACAGTCCATGCGGGAGAGATATGCCAACATCTTGCCATTTTTCCCACTGTGTTCAAGCAGCCTGGCCATCAGATATCTCTGTTGTTTCTGCGTTACATCCACCCTGTGGAGGTCCAGGGCCCTATGCGCCCCCACCAGGACCCCGTGGGAGTCCGGGGTGGGGGACGCAGAATACTGGGCCCTCGCAATCTCCAAGGAGGACTCTAGGGCTAAAAGAGTGGCCTGGAGGTTTTTTTTATGTCTGGTAGTGTTAGAGATGTATGAACCCCGCACAGTCGCCTTAAAGGCGTCCCATGTGGGGCCAGGGGAGGCAGATCCTTCATTATCCGCCCAAAAGTGGGACATGTCCTGTCCCACCGGGTCCTGTATTTCGGGGGTGGAGATCCAGCAAGGGCTGAGCCTCCACTGCCGAAAAGAGGGTCGGTGACCCATCACCAACTCTATCTTAAGGGCCGAATGGTCTGAGATTGTCTGCGAGATGTATGCGACCGAATTAACATAAGGGACCATATCAGAGGTTCCCAGGGCATAATCCAGCCTGGAAAGAGTACCATATGTTCTGGATTGACAGGAGTATTCTTTTATCAGTGGATGGCCACGCCGCCAAAGGTCGACGTAACCAAAGGAGGCACACCAGTGGCTAAATAGCTTGGATTCATATTGGAGGGGCCTCAACCTGTCCAGACCTGGGTCCAGGACAGAATTGAAATCCCCCAGCACAAGGGTAGGCAGACCCGGCAATTTAGAAAACTGTAAACTTAAGTCAGTGAAGATTGCAGCCGTGACAGGGGGGGGGGGGGGGCATACACCACCACCAAGACCAATGGGGTGGCGTGGATTTTACACAGTAAAAAAAACGTACCGACCCATTGGGTCAAGAACTACCTGGTCACAGGAGAAAGGGAGTCCCTTCCTTATGAGGACAGAGACTCCCCTAGCATAATTTGAGTACGTGGAATGATACGCCTGTGACACCCAGTGTTTTTTCAAAGCAAGTATTTTGGAGCCTAGGAGATGTGTCTCCTGTAGGCATAGTATCTGTGGCCTATGTGGCTTGAGAAATTCAAATAAGGATGCTCTTTTAAATTTAGAATTTAACCCCCGGACATTCCAGGAGATGCATGTGATTATAGACATGGCGGGGGGTTAAAAAGGGGCCCATATATGGTAATACAAATCAGACACTTGTCACCCGGCGCGGCTGCAATCCAACACTGGGGGGGAGCAGGAGAAAAGGAGTACCCATGAACACATCCACACAATCACCATCCATGCAAACACACAAACCATTACACATACATTACCAGTTGAAATCCACATTGATTTCGTTACTACCCCTGCCGTACCCCAAGAACAAGGGGCCGGCTTTGTCCCAAAACTGCTAGTAGACACTAGGAACATGGCCAATACAGGCAAGTCAGCAAACTATTTCGATCAGTCAATGATCAGAGAACAAAAAAAAAAAAAAAAAAAGAAAACCAAAGGGGAAAGAAAAAGGAAAACAACTGCAGCATCCCAATCTTCACCTTAAAGATCCATAGCCTCTTGTCGAGCTGTAGAATAAGGTACCTGCCATAGGCACAAAGAGCCCCCGATTGGGGCGAGAAAAAGAAAATGAAGTGGCTTTGTAGCCAGTGCGGGGGGATACCCCGATCAGGTTGCAGGTGGTCGGTCAGATGCGCGGCCGGGTTTGGACAGGGATTCATACCAGGAAAGCGCAGTAGCAGGGTTCTGAAAAAAGTGCACTTGGTCCTGGTGGACGACTCTCAGCGTCGCGGGAAATTGCATGGAGTATTGTATGGTCTGTTCTCTCAACTTCTGTTTAACATGTTGATACTTGGCTCTCACAGCACGAACTGCTGGGGAGTAATCTGGGTAGAGGGAGACCGATGCGTTGTTGATTTTCAGGCTTCCCTTTATGCGGGCAGCCCTCAGGATAGCGTCCCTGTCCCTATAATTTAGGAGACGGATAACCATGGTGCGAGGGGGGTTTCCAGCAGGGAGCGGTCTCCCAGGGACCCTGTGGGCCCGTTCGATCACAAAACATGGGGACAGGCAGTCTTTGCCAAATTCCTGGGTAAACCAGCATTCAAGGAAGGATACCGGGTCTGCACCCTCGACCCGTTCTGGGAGGCCCACCAGGCGCAGGTTATTCCTACGTAAACGATTTTCCAAATCGTCGATCTTATCTGCCAACGATTGAATTCTGTTGCCATGGGTTTTCAGCACAGGCAGGGCCGGGCCTACAGTGTCTTCCAGGTCACTAATGCGGCGTTCTGTCTCAGCGACCCGGTCCCTGACCTTATGCATGTCCTGGCGCATTATAGTAATGTCCAGCTTTAGTTCCTCCACCTTCCCCATAATATCAGAATGATTTACCTTCAGGATTTTGAGAACATCCAGCAAGGTGGGCTCCGGTTCCGGCCCCTCCTCGAGACCGTCATCACTCGGAGCGGGGTGGGCCAGGGGTATTGAAGGGGCTGAAGCCCCAGGGGATGGTGGTAGTGAGGGGTCCAGATCGTCACCGAAGAGTTCCGGTGTAGATGAGAGAGGCACATGTAGCATGGTGGAGCGGCGGCCATCTTGGGAGGACCGAGTGGTAATATTCATCCTGACCGGGGGCTGTTTTCTCCCTTTTCTTCCTCCCATCCACCAAAATTCTTCCGTAGATGAGCAGCAGGGTCCCTCTTGGGTGTCTGGAGAAAGTTTTGGGCCGATTGGTTTGGCAGGTTAGCAGGATTGTGCAGAGGGATCTTGGAGCTGCAGAGAGGAACGTCTGCTCACATGCTGCGTCAGGCCACGCCCCACCCAGCGCACTAGGTTTAACAAAGATTATGACACTGACACTCTCGACTGCCTATCCTTGTCTGTCCCTACACACAAGGTTTAGCAATATGGTTCAGCACACTAGGTTTAGCAAAGATTATGACACTGACACTCTCGACTGCCTATCCTTGTCTGTCCCTACACACAAGGTTTAGCAATATGGTTCAGCACACAAGGTTTAGCAAAGAATATGACACTGACACTCTCCCTGCCTATCCTTCTCTGTCCCTACAAACAAGGTTTAGCAAAGAAAAAATATGACACTGTCCCTGCCTATCCTTCTCTTTCCCTGCGCCGGAACACTACACGAGGCCGCCGCGCTGGCGGCCTTTTATAGTGTGGGGCGTGTACTAAACCCCCTCAGCAATAATTGGCCACACATCCTGCCTGTGGCCAATCATTACTCTCCTCGCTGCCGGCGCTGTGATTGGCCAAGCACGCAGGGTCACAGTGCATGCTTGGCCAATCACAGCGCCGGGATTACACTGCGATGGCGCAGTGTATTGTGGGCCGTTCGTGTCACTCGAATTTGGCGCGAACGGCCCAAATCGTTCGTTGTTCGCCGAACGCTGCGAACAGCCGATGTTCGAGTCGAACCTATGTTCGACTCGAACACCAAGCTCATCCCTAGACATAGGGGTCAACCCAGGGCAGCTACCGGAGAGTCCCACCAAACACAGGGTCCACTGCTAGCTGGGATGGCATCCGGCGACCCGGGATAGAGTGGGGAAGGGACCGGGGAGACACACAATCTGAATTAAAGAGGCACACTCATGTGTACAAGGGTCAGCGATCTCTCGGCAGGGACTCCAGCCACACCGAGGCCTCACGAGGAGAGTTGAAGAAGCGCGTAGTTTCGCCATCTTGGACTCTGAGGCAAGCTGGAAACAGGATACTATATCAGATGTTTCTGGCCCGCATGGCTGCCTTCACCTGGTCAAAGGATTTGCACATTTTCTGTGTTTCCACAGAATAGTCAGGGAAGATGAGCAGTCTGTTGTTCTGGTGTCGGAGATCACCCAGGAGTCTGGAGGCCCGAAGGATCTCATCCCTGTCACGGAAATTCAGAACCCGGAGGATGAGGGTCCGCGGCGGGCCCCCCGCTGGATTCGGCTTCGGAGGCACTCGGGGGGCCCTCTCCACGACATATTAGGGGGGACAGACGAGCATCAGGCAGTAGCGTGCGTAGCAGGTCCTCCACAAATGTTGTCGGGTGATTCCCCTCTGCCCCCTCTGCTAGGCCTACGATATATCAAATCTTTTTCAGGTAAAGAGCAATGATGTGTAATGGCAAAACAGCGTGGGACTTGCTCTGTCCGGGACCTGTAGACAGGCCGGTGCTACAACTAGGCAAACTAGGCAGCCGCCTAGGACGCCCCCCGCCACTGGTGTTCCTACTCTCTTCTTTCTGCAGCAAGCAACTAAGTCTCAGCATCAGCAGGCAGCTGCCGCTCCATTTGCACATAGTGTCAGAGGCGCAGCGGCGGCAGAGGACTGTGTCTGTGTCCCGACTCCTGAATGAATGGAAGCCAGCAAACATTCATTGATGGGCGCTGGTAGGCTGCATTGTTGGGCGCTGGTGAGGCTGCATTGTTGGGCGCTGGTGAGGCTGCATTGTTGGGCGCTGGTGAGGCTGCATTGTTGGGCGCTGGTGAGGCTGCATTGATGGGCGCTGGTGAGGCTGCATTGATGGGCGCTGGTGAGGCTGCATTGATGGGCGCTGGTGAGGCTGCATTGTTGGGCGCTGGTGAGGCTGCATTGATGGGCGCTGGTAGGCTGCGTTGTTGGGCTCTAGTGAGGCTGCATTGATTGGCGCTGGTAGGCTGCATTGTTGGGCGCTAGTGAGGCTGCATTGATTGGCGCTGGTGAGGCTGCATTGTTGGGCGCTGGTGAGGCTGCATTGTTGGGCGCTGGTGAGGCTGCATTGATGGGCGCTGGTGAGGCTGCATTGATGGGCGCTGGTTAGGCTGCATTGATAGGCCCTGGTTAGGCTGCATTGATGGGCGCTTGTAGGCTACATTGTTTGGAGCTGGTAGGCTGCATTGATGGGCGCTGGTGAGGGTGCATTGATGGGCATACTAGCTCATTATGCATCACTTATCTTAGATCGGGGCCCCCGAAGCCGTCCATGTCTCCCCCTTCAGCCGCAGCCATCGCTCCTTCAATACCCGGAAGGTTACTTCCGGGTATCGCCGCTCCAGCCAATCACAGCGCCGCTCCGGCGCTGTGATTGGCCGGAGCGGCGAAGACATAACTCCGCGCATGCTTGCAGGAGCCGTCATATCCGGCAAGGTCGGATTTGTGAATGGGATTAACCCTGTGAATGCACCGTTGTCTACGGCGCGCATGCGCCGTAGACACCGATGCATGTCTTTTTTTGAAAATATCTCCTAAACCCTGTAGGTTTAGGAGATATTTTGTGCACCTACAGGTAAGCCTTAATCTAGACTTACCTGTAGGTGCAAGTTGCATAAGAGGGTTTACAACCACTTTAAAGGTTCAAGCATGTTATACTTACCAGCTCTGTGTAATGGTTTTGCACAGAGCAGCCCCAATCCCACTATTTTTGGGTACCTCCGGCCGGGGCTCTTGGCTTAGGGTTGCTACCTGTTTGGGATTCACCCGGAAAGTTCAGGTTTTGAATCATGTGTTTGGGTTTCAGTGCCCCTGAAACCCGGACATAATATTCAGACAGGAATGTAGCTCAGAACGGCGCTGCTATCTCAGCCAATGGGGAGAGGGCTTACCGGGACAGCCGAGGCTACTGTGCACATCGCTGGATTGAGAGGGGGCTCAGGTGAGTATAAGTGGGGGCTGAGGGAGGAGAGGTACACAAAAGTTTTTTTTTTCCTTCATGCATAGATTGCAACCTTCAGCCTTTACAACCAGTTTAACTACTTACGGAGCGCCTGCTGTCGTTATATACCGTTGAATACCGGGGTTGTGGCTGCCATAACCACAGTATCTTTTTAGATAAAAGTGGTCTCTGCGGCGGATTCGCGTCCCTTCCCCTCTGTGACATGGAGCCGAGAGAGGGAAAGATGGCCCCCACTCGGCTCCATAACATTGGATGACGGAAGTGACGTCAAACATCACTTACGCCCAATGGTCTTAAAGGGTAACTCAAAACTGGTAACCTGTAGACATTTTTAAATGTCGCCTATGGAGATTTTTAAGGGTCATTGAAGAATGACATGTTGGGTATCAAATTACTCGGCGTAACATTATCTTTCACAATATAGAAAAAATTGGGCCAACTTTACTGTCGTCTCATTTTTTTATTAAAAAAAACAAACATTGCGCTTGTAAGACCGCTGCGCAAATACAGTGTGACATAAAGTATTGGGGTTCTAAGTAATTTTCTAGCTAAAAAAAAATATTTTAACTTGTAAACAAAAAGTTTGAAAAATAGGCCATGTCCTTAAGTGGTTAACCACGTCAGCCCCGGATCATTTGGCTGCCAAATGACCAGGCCACTTTTTGCGATTCCGCACTGCGTCGCTTTAACTGACAATTGCGCGGTCGTGCGACGTGGCTCCCAACCAAAATTGAAGTGATTTTTTTCCCACAAATAGAGCTTTCTTTTGGTGGGATTTGATCACCTCTGCGGTTTTTATTTTTTGCGCTATAAACAAAAAAAAGCGACAATTTTGAAAAAAAAGCAATATTTTTTACATTTTGCTATAATAAATATCCCAAAAAAATCTATATAAAAAACGAATTTTTCCTCAGTTTAGTCCGATACATATTCTTCTGTATATTTTTGGTAAAAAAAAAAAAAATCGCAATAAGCGTTTATTGATTGGTTTGCGCAAAAGTTATAGCTTCTACAAAATAGAGGATAGTTTCATGGCATTTTTATTAATATATATATTTTTTTTTACTAGTAATGGCGGCGATCAGCGATTTCTATCGTGACTACGACATTAAGGCGGACACATCGGACACTTTTGACACTATTTTGGGACCATTCACATTTATACAGCAATCAGTGCTATAAAAATGCACTGATTACTGTGTAAATGACACTGGCAGGGAAGGGGTTAACCACTAGGGGGCTAGGAAGGGGGTTAAGTGTGTCCTAGGGAGTGATTCTAACTGTTAGGGGGCGTGGCTACGAGTGACACGTCACTGATCGCTGCTCCCGATGAGAGGGACCAGACGATCAGTGTCCTGTCACAAGGCAGAACAGGGAGATGCTTGTTTACACAGGCATCCCCCCCGTTCTGCAGCTCCGTGACACACGATCGCGGGACACCGGCGGACATCGAGTCCGCGGGTCCCGTGGGCACGATCACAGAGCTCGTGGGAGGGGCTTGCGCGTGCCCCCGTGCGGCGTGCGAGCCCACACGGAACCAAATTCAAAGTGACGTATATTTACGTCGATTTGTCTGTCCGTGACATTCGTGACGTATATCGTCGTGACACGGTCCTTACGTGGTTAAAGGGTTTGTTTACCATTTAAAAAATAAATAAAAAGGTCATCTTAAAATCGTACGCTCACCCCACCCCACCCAGGTCCTCGCTGTACTTACCTCTGTGGGTGATGAGCAGTACCCACACAGCCGGTGTAGCTGTCCAAGGATTTAGAGTCCTCCCTGACCAATCAGAATCGCTCATCTGGTCAGAGGCGGCTCTAGGCTTTGTGAGGCCTTAGGCGAAACTTAGGCATGAGGCCCCACTAACGCACATAATGGCTAAAAAAATTCAATCAAGAAAAATGGCAGCTGCATTGGCTCCAGTACGGCAACATCTTGGAAAAATGCTCCCGGTTGTTGTGGCTTTAGGAAGCGATCAATGCTACCGGTGTGGGCAGATCAGCGGTCTGGTTTCCTGGGCATCCAGCAATGTGTGGCAAGCTGGTCAAGAGTTCGCCGCCATGCCGAGTCTACGCCCCCGATCACATGCAAATTAGGTGGCTTCGAGGCCCTTGTGAGTGCGAGGCCTTAGGCGGCCGCCTAATTTGCCTAATTAAAGAGCCGCCTCTGCATTGAAGGCAGATTCTGTTGAGCGCCTCCTGATCTCTGACGTGATGGGGCGACCTCTCTCTTCCCTCTACCTCTACCTTACTGTGGCCTATGACACTAAACGCACTAAATCCTGGGATAAGTGGAGGGCGGATATTCCGTCCCTGGGGGAAGAGGATTGGGAGGAGTGTCTCTCCGGGTATATTCCCTCTTTAATTGCTGCTAGGGACAGGTTTGCCCAACTCAAGTGTAGCGCTACCCCCAGTTAAGAGAGCCGCTGATATTGATTTGGGCCCTGCAGTGCACCGCTGTCAACCCCTGGCAATCGGCTCTAACCTCCCGTGGCACAGCTGGTGATAGAGGGATAGGACCGCGTGATCGCAACTGTTGGTGACGCAGTCCTATAACAAACATACACAGAATATACTTTAAAACTCCTATTAAAGTAAGCGGAACTGACACCAAATGTACTTTACCCAGATATTTTACTGAGGCTAATGGGCAAGTAATAAACAACAGTATAACAAGTTGCAGATCCCTGCAATAAACAGTAATAAAGATAAACAGAGTAATCAGAATAATAAAGTATTGCTATGCAACTCTAGCGCTGCCCTTTTACAGCTACTTCCCCTCATGGGTAGACTAACACCCAGCAATGTCTACCTATGCAGTCAGGCCTGACTGATCTAAATGGAAGTTCAGTGAAACAATATTCGCTAGCAATCTCTCGGTGGTGCACTTGAAGAACAACTTTGTAATCCCAACGAATAGTAAAGATAAAGTATCTGTCTTTAAACAGCTCTCACCACCCGGACAAGTCCAAGTCCCTTTCCTCCATCGATTCGTCTAGGAACAGGAATCCACCGACATCCAAGTCTTCAATCCTTCTGGTGTACTGCAGCAAGGAGGATTAGATGTCTCTAAGGCTCTGCTAGGCTGGCAGAGGGCTCTTTGGAAAGGAGCACACGGCCCGGGCTTCAGGCCTTGTGCACACAGCAGTTCAGCACAGACATCCTCTTGCTAGGAGAGGGGGGTCCAAAGAGGCCGACCAAAACTCCGCCTCCCCTTTATAAAGTCTGCCCCAGCAGTCTCTGTTCTGGAGCAATGCACCCTGGGTGCTGCAAGATGTACTGGGAGATGTAGTCTCTCTCTCCTCTGCTTTCACTTCCATAATGTCTCTTTACTTCCTCCCGACTCACCTCTCACCTGGAACTTCTTGTCTCTCTGCATTAAAGGGGAACACCCCGCTACACAAGTTTTTACACAGAGCCTACTATACCCCGCAGAGGTTGGCACACATTTATCCTCAGAGAGACCCCAACTGTCTGAGATGTAAACAGGAGATTGGCACTTTCTGGCATATGGTCTGGTCCTGTCCCAGGCTCCAATCCTACTGGGCGGCAGTGGCCTCCACTCTCAGTGGTATATGTAAGGTTGAGATACCAGCAGACCCGAAACTTCTACTATTGAGCCATATGGAAGATGTAGAGGGTGACAGATACTGTAAACTATGTCTGACATTTATATTATACTATACTAGGCGTGAGATCAGGGCCGCCATCAGGAATTTTGGGGCCCCTTACACAGCTTCAGGCATGGGCCCCCTGGAGCAGAAGAGAACCGGGGGGGGGGGCTGCCGCCGTGAATTGTTGAGGTTGGGGGGGCTTTGGGTGCTGACGAACAAAAAAAAAAAATGGGGGGGGGGGTTGCCATCCGGGGCCCTGGGGACCCTTACAAAAAAAAAATATATATAAAAAAAAAAAAGGGAGGTTGCCACCCGGGGCCCTGGGGACCTCCGAGCCTCTGGGGACCTCTGGGCCCCTTACAAAGAAATAAATAAAAATAAATAAATGACATAAATAAATAAAATAAATAAAATAAAACAAATTAATAAAAAAATAAAATTATAAAAATAAAATAAAAAAAGGGGGGTTGACATTCGGGGCCCTGGGGAACTCCGACCTTTTGGGCCCCTTACAAAAAAAAAAGAAAAAGGGGGGACCTCCGGGCCCCTTACAGGTGTACTGCCTGTACCCCCCTGATGGCTGCCCTGCGTGAGATTATGCTGAAGTGGAGGTCCGAGGACCCCCCCCCCCCCCACACATGAATCTTGGCAGCGGTCGGTGAGCTCGGTGTTGCCTCTATACTGGCTGACCTGCGAAAGTAGACAGTGTCCAGGTAAATATGATAAGATTTGGTCTGCATGGATAGATGCTTGTGATGTTTTTGTCCCTTTGCCCACTTGAGTGACTGATCGCTTGTGGGGGGTGCTTTCCCTCCTCCTCACCTTTCCCGAGTCCCTCCCTCTGCCCTCCCTCCACCCTCTCTCCCCTTCATTCCCCGTTCCCCCCCACGGGCAGTAGTGTATTTAGGTTTTGTGCTGCCCTAGGCCTGACTAAACTCGTGCACCCCCTAATTTAAATATGACCCACCCCTTCCTGTCAAAGCCACACCCCTTTCTGTTTAAGACCCACCCTGAAAGTGGGAACACTAGTTCTGAGGGCCCGGGGGGGGGGGGAATGAATTCCCTTAATTTGCATAGATTTCCTCTCACTTCCTGTTTGGCTATGGGGCAGGAAGTGAAGGGAAATCTCTGCAATGGGACAGGGATAGTAAAAAATAAACTGACAGGGGCGCTAACCCTCCCTTACTCTATCCAAAATGGGAAAAAAAAGTGTTGCCTATAGTTCTACTTTAAGCACAAATTTCTGATAATTTTATGGAGAGGACTAAGAAGATATAACCATGCTAATGGTGCAGCAGAAAACATATAGCACAGTGAGGAAGGTTTGTGGTCCAGGATGATAGGACAAAATTAGAAGCAGCCCCCCCCCCCCCCCACAGTTGCGGAATGCCAGCCGCCCGCATACCGGAAGCAGTGTGGCCGCTTTATGGGGGTGCTTGACTAATTTGCCTCTCAGCCCAGTCCTCTCCGCAAGCTGGCGGGGACTCTTTCCGTGCTGCCCCCCTGCAAAGTGATGCCCTAGGCCTGGGCCTTGTTGGCCTAGGCCAGAATACAGCGTTGCCCACGGGTCTTCTTTATACATGTTCCATTTGTACTGTATGATATGGTAGGGAATGGGTTGTGGACTTCTCACTGTGTTGCACTGGACTCCAGTTGTGGGTAGCATCTCCTTACTAGTGTACGGACGGGTTTCTCCCGTATGCTCAAGGATACCCCGTTACTTGATTCTTCATCATGATACTGTGTTTCTGTAAACTGTATGAACTGTAATGCTGAATTGTCTAAATAAAACCCTTTTCTGTTAAAAAAAAAAAAAAAAAAAAAAGCAGAGCAATACTTTACTGAGAATTGCTACAATTTCTATTGAATTACAGAGAATGAGAAAACATTTGTAGCAGCTGAAAAGAATTCCACCAAAATCCTTCATCTCTATATATAGATCCAATCAGAGCAAGAAAAGCAGTGTGTAGCGACCTCACCCCTCTCACCCCTTCTTCTCATTCTCGGCTTGTTGGTCTTGTCTAGGGGTTAGTACTGGGGGGAGGGATGCGATACACCACGGCCCATGTCCTCCAGAGAGACTGGAGGTGAAGGCCAGAACTATCGGTTTTTGTGTGTATGTCTCAAGCCTCGTACACACGACCGAGTTTCTCGTCGTAACAATCTCATCGTTTGACGAGATTCTTGTTAACCTTGACGAGTTTCTCGTCAAGCTTTCTATGCGTACACACTGACAATTCCAAATTTCCTTGTTGTTCTCCGCGCTCACGTCCAGCACGTACGACGGCACTATAAAGGGGGAAGATCGATTTCCTTGGCGCCACCCCTTGGGCTGCTTTTGCTGATCTCGTGTTACCGCGTGTGAAGTAAAAGTTTGGGAAGAGACGATTCGCGCTTTTCAGTCTTTGTTTTACAGTGCGTTCTTGCCCGTTCGTTTCTGATTTTCAGTTCGTTATTCATAGGCCTTGCTGTTCTAAAGAGCGTTCTGTTCTGTACGTTCTGATAAGACGACCGTTTCTTATTAGCCATGTCGCCTGGACGTTCTCGTCGTCGAGTTCGTGCTGTGCGTGCGCTTGGTGTTGGTCTGCTTGTTTTGAACCAAGACCAGTCCATGAATGGTGTGAGGAGGAGTTCATGGACCAAGAATTGGTTGCTCCAGCGGGGACCAATTCTGCCACATGCCTCTGCTGCGGGAGATCGTCGAGAATAATCCTGAGGACTGCAGGAATTTTCTGAGGATGTCTGACCCCGTTTTTCAGGAACTGTTGGCTTTGGTGTCCCCCTATATTACCAGGAAGGACACCGTTATGCGGGAAGCCATCAGTGCTGAGCAGAGGCTCATCGCCACGTTGCGTTACCTGGCGACAGGGAGAAGTCTTCAGGACTTGAAGTTCACCACAGGCATCTCCCCCCAGGCTCTGGGCCTCATAATCCCAGACACCTGTTCTGCTATTATACAAGTCCTGCAGGAGGACTATATTAGGGTAAGTTTTCTCCCTTCACATCACATTTTATGTATTACATGTATGCTAATGTATTGTATTTCTTTCATCCTTTCCTAATTACCGTGATTGTAATATGCTGAGAATGTCCCCTTTGTCCTCATGCATGTTGGAAGCTTTAGATTGCCCCTTTTTTCTCCTCCATAAATATTTTCCTTCACTAAGCTTTCCAGCAGGGGCGTCTGTTGCTCCAAATGATTGGGGGTCCAACCCCAATTTAGGAAATAAACTGCCTCCTTTTTTGCGACTGTGCCTATTAAACGCCCCCAGTTGCCCCCTCCAATGCAGCCATTTTGTTCCCTCCAATGCAGCCATTTTGTTCCCTCCAATGCAGCCATTTTGTTCCCCCCCAGCCCTGCACTTACCTTCTTGTGGTCAGCACCATCCTTCTTCTGTCCTTGATGTCTTCTCCTGCCCTTGATGTTGCATCAGCCAATCATGTTACCATTAAACAGACTTGGTGAACATGATTGGCAGAGCAGCCTGTCAATGTTCCCCCCCCCTGCGTCACCTATTTAATTTTTAAGAAGCCAATTACATCCCTCAGGCTGTAATGTGCAAGCCTATTTGCCTCCCTGTTTCTGATATGCAATTTTCACCCCATAAATGCCGCAGTTATTCATATGTTGGTCGCTTAACAGGGGGCCATCCACCTGAATAGTGGGCGGCATTGACAATACATAGGTTCATGCAAGGCATGAACCTATGTATTGTTCTGAGTGATGGGCACAGGAGAGAGGGGCAGTGCTCCAGCGCCCACTCTGGACGCACCGCCACTGCAATGCTATCCTGTGGCCAAACACATCTACCCCCCCCCCCAAAATATTTTTTTAATGGACCATCAGAGGGGGTGATGAATATGAAACATGAGCCTTTCATTATACTTCTTTAAAACAGATTAATAAACTGAGAATTTGATTGATGTTGGCCTCTAATGTTTTTTATTATAATCTCCTTGTAATGTAATATTTTTAAATTCTAATTTTTTTTCATCTTGTTTGACTCCCCAGCTTCCTTCCACGCCACAGGAATGGCAGACTGTGGCATCGGAGTTTGCCACGCGGTGGGACTTCCCCAACTGCGGTGGTGCCATAGACGGGAAGCACGTCCGCATCGTGCCGCCACCCCGTTCTGGGTCCTACTACTTCAATTACAAGGGGTTTCATAGCATTGTGCTGATGGCGGTGGTGTCAGCACGGTATGAATTCCTCTATGTTGATGTAGGGAAGAATGGCCGGATGTCCGATGGGGGATCCTTCATCCAGACGGAGTTTGCCCTCCGTCTCCAGAGTGACGACCTTGCATTGCCACCGGATGCAGGGAATATTGAAGGACTCCCCTTTGTTTTTTTGGCTGATGAAGCCTTCGGACTCGGACGGCATCTTATGAGGCCATTTCCACAGAGGACCCTGACCCCAGAGAAGAGGGCGTTCAATTACTGGCTGGCCAGGGGCCGAAGAGTCGTTGAAAATGCCTTCGGCATAATGGCCAGCCGGTTCCGCCTTTTTATGACTTCAATACACTTGGCGGACTACAAAATAAACTATGTAGTTTTATGCTGCTGTGTGCTACACAACTTTCTCAGCAGAAAATCAAATTCATATATGGCCTCAGTATTGCCTGAGGCTGGACTTTCCCCTGATAATCCCCTGCCGGGCCTGGAATCTGCCCATCCTGGCTTGCCCCCCCAAAATGCCCGTGAGGTTCGTGACAAATATATGCAATATTTCACGGGTAGGGGGGCAATTTCTATGCCAGGCTATGCCTAAAGATTCATGGAGAATGAGCTAAATAAAATTCTGATTTCAACTTTTAACTTTTGTTGGTTTCCTGTCTCCTAGTTTGTCTTTGTGCATTTGTAGTGGCAAGTGTATTTTCCTTTAGTAAATAACAACCATTTCACTATGTAACCTTATAAAAAAACACAAATAAGGTTAGAGCGTATTAGAAAAAGAAGCTACACGTTGTTTGTGTTCAAACATTTTACTCTGTGCACATTCACACACGTGTTTCCTTTTTTTTTTTTTGTCCTGGCCACAAACCGCCAATTCTTTTCTTAGGAAAATACAAAAACAGTTGCATTCCAAAAAGTACAACTTTGGATATCTCTGAGCAATCTGAGACATTCACTTACACAAACTATGTCTCTATGTGCCCGTCCTAATATGGGGTCTTGCCACCCCTTGCCCAGCCAAAAATTGAATATGCACACATTTTAAAGTAATTTCCAATAGGGATTTTAGACTCCTGATCCCTATTGTCAACATGTGCTATCTGCCATCAGGGGTAATCAATGGACGTGTTTTGGGGGTGCAACCCCTTCCTCAGTTCACCTACTTTAGATACGAGGAAGGGGTTGCACCCCCAAAAGACGTACATGGATATCCCCTGATGGCAGATAGCACATGTTCACATACTGTGTGCATATTCAATTTTTGGCTGGTTTGATTGTCAAAAAGAGTTTAAAAGGTTGAAGAACAGTCATTCCTGAAACAAAAATGGGGGTTTGGTTGACTTATTCGATTCTCCCCAATACATCTAGAATGTCTTTAAATGTTTGATCCATCACATGAATTATTTGTTTTATTCTGTCCAGTTCCGTGCTACATTCCATCACTTGCTGTATTATTCGGAGGGCACTGTCAGCAGAGAAACGTGTACTATCCTTCACCACAACATTTACATCCCCTAAAAACAAAATAAAAAAGGTATTATAACTCTGCAGGCCTACATCTCTTACCTGAAGCTGGGGTGACAGATACTGACCTGTTGTGGTGACCAGTTCCACAACGTCATCCACCTCTCCTTCCTGCACTTCTCCTTCCTCCACCTCAACTTCCTCAACATCCTTCGGTTGTGGGTCTTTGGGAGTTTGGGGTTGTTGTGAAGCTGTGGGGTTCCTGTGCTCCCTGGAGTGTTCTCCTCCCAGTCTTCTCTCCCCTATGAGAATCAAACAAAAGGTCTATTTATCACACTGAAATTCTCTATGAAAAATAAAAACAGGCTAAATTGCTTGGAAGTGGGGTACAAGTGTGTGTTTGGCCGGAAGTTAAAGATGAATGCATTATTTCTGACCAATAATATGTTTAGTATTCTTCTTTGGCTGTCAGTTTTTAGACATGGAGGCAACACAAAAATTCTCTGATGCACCTGTGTGGGACACCCAAAAAAGGCGGGTCTGGTGGCCCACACTATAGTGCTCCAAAGTACAGATGTGGAAGCAGCTGCTGAGTGTCCTCTCCTTTACACTGACTAAAGTTTGCATTTCATTCTCTTTACAAACACATCATCTAGACTAAAATTTAGGAACAACAATTTGTAAAAAACAGGCAGATGTCTATTTTCTTTTGGGGCTGTAAAATAAGCCAAAACCGCGGATAGTGGCCGAACAAAGTGTCTGTAACGTAACGAACGATTACTGTGCCCAACCAAGTTCGAAATTAGGAAATTTTGGAAGGGAGTCCAATATGAAAATAAATAAAAAGGAGCAACATGTAATTTGAGAAAAACATTAATAGCAGAAAAGTCTACATTTTACTTACTTTTAGCGAGCATTCTCTTTATGCTCCTCAACTGGTCTGGCTCCCTCAGTTTGAGGTCTGACCACCTCTTTCTGAGCTGCTCATTTGAGCGTTTCACCCCGAAATTCGTCTTCAGACTCTTCGCGACTTTCCTCAGGATTTTGGCCTTCCTTCTATTAGGTTTGCTATACGGCCCATGCTTTGCGTCATAATCAGACTTGAGCAAGATGTCCACCATCTCCGCCAAAGACATATTCGATGCCTTGAATCTCCTCCTTGATCGTGACGTGTCCTCGGTCTCCGGGCTTGTCTCCTCGTTTTTGGAGGAATTATCAGGCACCTGCTGTAAATCCGCCATATCTGTCTGCGCGCCGAAAGAGAAGGGGCGGGGAAAAGATGTTATTTAGAACGTCATGGGCGGGCGATGTGTGCGGAGCGACGTGTGCGTAGTTTGACGCATGCGTGGTGTATATATAGCAAACACACATGTGACTATACTACGTTCGGTGTGCGGAGAGAGGAGTTCAAGTGACGGACGTGCGAACGAAGGTATGTGATTTTGTGACTTGTACAAATTGTTGGCCTATACTGTCTTGAGAATGTTGGAGGATATATATGGTGACTAGGATGTTAAGGAGGTTAGACTGTGTGCCTCACATTAGTTATATATTATTTATTTTACTTGCAGATACAATATGAATGTATTTATTAGCGACAAAGAATTCCTGGCGGAATTTATTGACCGGGTAAGGGAGCTGCCGGCTCTGTGGGAGACGAAAATCCCCATCCACAAAAAAAGAGGGGTGAGAAAAGCAGCGCTGGAGAAGCTGCTCCCATTTGTGCATACCAAGGTGCCCACAGCCACAGCAAAACAAGTGGACACTAAAATTGGGAGCTTGAGAGGTACCTACAGGACTGAACGCTCTAAGGTGCTGGCTTCTCAGAGGTCAGGAGCAGCAGCAGATGATGTTTATGTCCCAATTTTGTGGTACTACAGCAGGATGTCCTTCCTGGATGACCACATTGAGCCAAGGCCATCACTCTCCACTCTTCCCCCCAGACTTCCCTGCAGCCAACCTGAGCCTTCTCTGGAGCAAGAGGAGGCAGCCATCCTGGATGATCCTGATTTGGCCATCTGGAGCCAGGTATAGTATTTATAGAAAATGTATTGGGATAAAATTAATGTTTGACAAATATGTCAAGATGACAAACAAACTATTTTGGGTTCCACAAGTGAAATCAAGATCTCGAGACATTAGTCTGGCCTAAATTGGGTGCTAAATAGTCAATCTGATGTAGTTGTAAATTGGTCAAAATGATTTCTGGATTTACATTCGAATTGCTTCAATCATGATCTGAATTTTGGATGCAAAGATTAAACCAACATATTAAACTATGTCCCTTTTTCATACACAGGATGAAATCAGCCAGGAGGAGGGTCTGGAAACTGTCAGGCAGGAGGTGGCAGGGCCCAGTGGCAAGCAGGAGGTGGCAGGGCCCAGTGGCAGCCAGGAGGTGGCAGGGCCCAGTGGCAGCCAGGAGGTGGCAGGGCCCAGTGGCAGCCAGGAGGTGGCAGGGCCCAGTGGCAGCCAGGAGGTGGCAGGGCAAAGGAGAAGCACCAGATCACAGGTGCCTCCCATCCGACTTCCCAAAAGAAGCAGGAGGGACAGGACCACCAGTGAGGCAGCAATGGCCCTTATTCGAGAGGCCCATGCCACCCTCAAGGAGCCCACATCCCCTGAAGAGGCCATTGCCGGCCTAGTGGAGGCAAAGTTCAAGGTGATGAGCATGGAGCAACGCCTCCTATGCGAGCCCCTGCTCATCACCTTGCTCAACAAGGGGGTGATGGAAAAAATTACCCCCAATACCGCAATTTGTGAGGTGGCACAACTGTCCCAACCTCAACCTCCTCCTCCACCTCCACCTTCTTCTTCTGCTCCACCCCCTTCTCCTCAACCTCCACCTTCTTCTTCTGCCCCACCCCCTTCTCCTCAACCTCCACCTTGTTCTTCTGCGCCACCCCCTTCTCCTCCACCTTGTTCTTCTGCCCCACCCCCTTCTCCTTCACCTCCACCTTGTTCTTCTGCGCTACCCCCTTCTCCACCTCCACCTTGTTCTTCTGCGCCACCCCCTTCTCCTCCACCTCCTCCTCCTCCTGACAGGAGTACCCCTCCAGTGGCCCAGCCTCCAGCCAAACAAAGAAGGAAGGCTGCAGGGAAGGCTTCAGGAAAGGCTGCAGGGAAGGTTGCCAGGAAGAAGAGGAAGTGATGGCCTTGCTTCATTGTGGTCGGACAGAAGGCAGCCTGTTGTAGTACCACACACTTGGGACATATATCTCACCTGCTGCTGTTCCTGACCTCTGGGAGGCCAGCATCAGATTGTGCTCAGAAATGTTGGCCTTCTCAAGCTCCCAATTTTAGTGTCCACACAGGGTTGCTGTGTGCTCTGGGGTCCCTGGGATGCACAAATGGCAGCAGCTTCTCCAGCGCTGCCTTCTCTTTATTTTATTTGAAACATGAATAAATGTTATTTTTGTTTAAGTTCATACTTGACTATATGTATTTAAAAAAAATTTAAAATCTAGCTTTGGAGTAAGCAGAGACATTTGACAGCCCAAAAAAAGGGACAGATACCAAACCCAAAAAAAGAATAACAATCTTATTTTAAAAAAATAGGGTGTAAAATTTAACAAAATATATATTAAAATATTCAATGGGAGATCACTATCAAAACATTGCCAAATTACAATTAACATCAGTTTGAAAAATGTAAAAATGTAAAATATTCAGAAGATCTTGCACGATATAATACACATAAATCTTCTTAAGAGCAGCATGAAAGGTTAAAAAAAGATAGTCATAACTCTGTGTGAATATCAGCAGCAAAAGAAGTTCATTCGTTTGGATTAATGTAACATTCTAAAGAAGATTTCAATGCACAACATTTAAACGATGCAATATTTTTGAGCGTGACGAATGTGCTATCTCCATTACGAAGGCTTGTTTTACCAGAAGATGCGCTCCCGTCTCATACTTGCTTCTGAGCATGCGCGCTTTTGGAAGAGTCGTAAAAGCATACACACGAACCATTTTCTCGTCACAAAACAGGCTGACGAGAAACACGACGAGGAAATCTGGAATCCTGACGAGAAAATAGAGAGCAGGTTCTCTATTTTCTCGTTGAGATTCACGGCAATTTTCTCGTCATAAAACCATACACACGAACGGTTTTCTCGAGGAAAAAGCTCTCGCGGCACTTTTCTTGCCGGTTTTGGACGAGAAAATCGGTCGTGTGTACGAGGCTTTAGAGTCAAATCCTTTCTTCAAAATGACTCCCTTTGTTCCCAGTAACCAGAGTTCCACACACTGAAAAGGTCCAACTCTTATTTATTCTCTTCCAGTAATAAATAGTTATACAGCACAGACAGGTTGAGACCCAGAGAACACTTCAGTATTTGTGGGGAGTAGGTCAAGGCACAATTTCAGAATTTGGGGGCCCCAAGCAGAATTGACTACTACTGAATTTTTTTTCAGCTGTCAAGAAAGTTGCTGAGCGGGAGGGGGGGGGGGGGGATGCTACCGCGGGACATTGATGCCGGGAGAGGGCCTCCTCTGGCTCCTCTTCCTGCTGTGCGGGAAAATTACCACTCTCGAGGGACCGCTGGGGCCCCCAAGTGAGCTCGGGGCCCCAAGCAGTTGTTTGGTTTGCCTGTCCTGTTCCGACGGCCCTGGGTGTCACCAATGGTTATGATGGATAGTCACTGCCACCGACTATATAGAACAAGAGCATGAATTACCTGCGCTATCACAGCCCCTGTCAGAGGGAAGACATCCGTCCAAGAGAGTTACCGGAGGCCTCTCTGTCACCAGCGATGCTGCGCCGGACTCTCCGGAGAAGTTCCGCTCACCGGCCTCCTCAATCTCAGACACGGGCACCCAAGGAGTTAGGGCCCCCTCGGATTCCTCCACCCTCGCGGAACTCAGTCGAAGGTACTGAGCTCCAGGCTTCCGCCATAGTACCTCACCCCAGGCTAAAGGTGCCTGAGATGGACTCCATCCCCCACACCGGCCAGGTCAAGGGCACCTGGGCCCGGAACTATGGAACGCCAGCACCCAGGCTGAAGGTGCCTGGGTGCGGCCGCGTCCTCCGACTCTGAACCCCAAGGTCAGGGCGTCCGCCCCTTTTATCTCCTCTCCCTTTTGCGTCCAGCAGGTTCCCCGCCCCCGCTGTACCAGCGCCAGGAAAGGACAAAAAGGCACAGTCTCGTGGTGCGAGTTCAACTCCGGCCAGGGCGACAGCGCCACCTGCAGGCCGCAGGGAACCTCACACCACCAGAGTCCTCCAAGAACCACAAAAGGGTCTCAGATTCCCTAGCAATCAGTGCATCTGGGTCACACTACCCCCCAGATGCCTCCCCTAAATTCAAATACCCGCTACAAGTGAAAGGAGCTTCAACCGAAGGACAGAACAGACAGCGCAGCCAGGTCCTGACCCCCCCCTCCCCTCCCCCGCACACGGCCCTGCTGGTACAGGGGACCCGGCACCACATTCAAGTGTCAGTGTGACCCTTCTAGGTATTTCTTCCCTCTCACAGAGATCACAGGACCCCCCCCCCCCCCCCCCGACAATGCCTTCATCTTATCTCCTCTCCAGAAGGACGGCACCACCTTCTTTCAAGCATCCTCCAGGGTCTCCGGCTCGGAGATAACATATTCATCTGAATCCCGGTACCTGTGGAGTTCTTGGTTGTTCACAATTGTCTGACACAGATCAGCCTCTGTTGTAGCCTCCCAGCTTGTGACTTGCTACAAAGTTACAATGTACAGTCTGATCACTGGGGGGAGGGGAGACTGAGGAAATGCTTCCTCCTTCTTCTACAAAGTTACAATGTACAGTCTGATCACTGGGGGAGGGGAGACTGAGGAAATGCTTCCTCCTCCTTCTACAAAGTTACAATGTACAGTCTGATCACTGGGGGAGGGGAGACTGAGGAAATGACTCCTCCTTTTTCTACAAAGTTACAATGTACAGTCTGATCACGGGGGGAGGGGAGACTGAGGAAACGCCTCCTCCTCCTTCTACAAAGTTACAATGTACAGTCTGATCACTGGGGGAGGGGAGACTGAGGAAATGCTTCCTCCTCCTTCTACAAAGTTACAATGTACAGTCTGATCACTGGGGGAGGGGAGACTGAGGAAATGACTCCTCCTTTTTCTACAAAGTTACAATGTACAGTCTGATCACGGGGGGAGGGGAGACTGAGGAAACGCCTCCTCCTCCTCCTACAAAGTTACAATGTGCAGTCTGATCACTGGGGGGAGGGGAGACTGAGGAAATGCCCCTCCTCCTTCTACAAAGTTACAATGTACAGTCTGATCACTGGGGGAGGGGAGACTGAGGAAACGCCTCCTCCTCCTCCTACAAAGTTACAATGTGCAGTCTGATCACTGGGGGGAGGGGAGACTGAGGAAATGCTTCCTCCTCCTTCTACAAAGTTACAATGTACAGTCTGATCACTGGGGGAGGGGAGACTGAGGAAATGCTTCCTCCTCCTTCTACAAAGTTACAATGTACAGTCTGATCACTAGGGGAGGGGAGACTGAGGAAATGCCCCTCCTCCTCCTTCTACAAAGTTACAATGTACAGTCTGATCACGGGGGGAGGGGAGACTGAGGAAACGC
Organism: Rana muscosa; assembly: GCA_029206835.1. NCBI lineage: Eukaryota > Metazoa > Chordata > Amphibia > Anura > Ranidae > Rana > Rana muscosa. The sequence continues at coordinate 11,421,663 of CM055120.1, forward strand.
CTCCTCCTCCTTCTACAAAGTTACAATGTACAGTCTGATCACTGGGGGAGGGGAGACTGAGGAAATGCTTCCTCCTCCTTCTACAAAGTTACAATGTACAGTCTGATCACGGGGGGAGGGGAGACTGAGGAAACGCCTCCTCCTCCTTCTACAAAGTTACAATGTACAGTCTGATCACTGGGGGAGGGGAGACTGAGGAAACGCCTCCTCCTCCTCCTACAAAGTTACAATGTGCAGTCTGATCACTGGGGGGAGGGGAGACTGAGGAAATGCCCCTCCTCCTTCTACAAAGTTACAATGTACAGTCTGATCACTGGGGGAGGGGAGACTGAGGAAATGCTTCCTCCTCCTTCTACAAAGTTACAATGTACAGTCTGATCACTAGGGGAGGGGAGACTGAGGAAATGCTTCCTCCTCCTTCTACAAAGTTACAATGTACAGTCTGATCACTGGGGGGAGGGGAGACTGAGGAAATGCTTCCTCCTCCTTCTACAAAGTTACAATGTACAGTCTGATCACTGGGGGAGGGGAGACTGAGGAAATGCTTCCTCCTCCTTCTACAAAGTTACAATGTACAGTCTGATCACTGGGGGAGGGGAGACTGAGGAAATGCTTCCTCCTCCTTCTACAAAGTTACAATGTGCAGTCTGATCACTGGGGGGAGGGGAGACTGAGGAAATGCTTCCTCCTCCTTCTACAAAGTTACAATGTACAGTCTGATCACTGGGGGAGGGGAGACTGAGGAAATGCTTCCTCCTCCTTCTACAAAGATACAATGTACAGTCTGATCACTGGGGGAGGGGAGTCTGAGGAAATGCTTCCTCCTCCTTCTACAAAGTTACAATGTACAGACTGATCACTGGGGGAGGGGAGACTGAGGAAATGCTTCCTCCTCCTTCTACAAAGTTACAATGTACAGACTGATCACTGGGGGAGGGGAGACTGAGGAAATGCTTCCTCCTCCTTCTACAAAGTTACAATGTACAGTCTGATCACTGGGGGAGGGGAGACTGAGGAAATGCTTCCTCCTCCTTCTATAAAGTTACAATGTACAGACTGATCACTGGGGGAGGGGAGACTGAGGAAATGCTTCCTCCTCCTTCTACAAAGATACAATGTACAGTCTGATCACTGGGGGAGGGGAGACTGAGGAAATGCCCCTCCTCCTCCTTCTACAAAGTTACAATGTACAGTCTGATCACTGGGGGAGGGGAGACTGAGGAAATGCCTCCTCCTTCTACAAAGTTACAATGTACAGTCTGATCACTGGGGGAGGGGAGTCTGAGGAAATGCCCCTCCTCCTCCTTCTACAAAGTTACAATGTACAGTCTGATCACTGGGGGGAGGGGAGACTGAGGAAATGCTTCCTCCTCCTTCTACAAAGTTACAATGTACAGTCTGATCACTGGGGGAGGGGAGTCTGAGGAAATGTCTCCTCCTCCTTCTACAGAGTTACAATGTACAGTCTGATCACTGGGGGAGGGGAGTCTGAGGAAATGCTTCCTCCTCCTTCTACAAAGATACAATGTACAGTCTGATCACTGGGGGAGGGGAGTCTGAGGAAATGCCCCTCCTCCTCCTTCTACAAAGTTACAATGTACAGTCTGATCACTGGGGGAGGGGAGTCTGAGGAAATGCCCCTCCTCCTCCTTCTACAAAGTTACAATGTACAGTCTGATCACTGGGGGAGGGGAGACTGAGGAAATGCCTCCTCCTTCTACAAAGTTACAATGTACAGTCTGATCACTGGGGGAGGGGAGTCTGAGGAAATGCTTCCTCCTCCTTCTACAAAGTTACAATGTACAGTCTGATCACTGGGGGAGGGGAGTCTGAGGAAATGCCCCTCCTCCTCCTTCTACAAAGTTACAATGTACAGTCTGATCACTGGGGGAGGGGAGACTGAGGAAATGCCTCCTCCTTCTACAAAGTTACAATGTACAGTCTGATCACTGGGGGAGGGGAGTCTGAGGAAATGCCCCTCCTCCTCCTTCTACAAAGTTACAATGTACAGTCTGATCACTGGGGGAGGGGAGACTGAGGAAATGCCTCCTCCTTCTACAAAGTTACAATGTACAGTCTGATCACTGGGGGAGGGGAGTCTGAGGAAATGCCCCTCCTCCTCCTTCTACAAAGTTACAATGTACAGTCTGATCACTGGGGGAGGGGAGACTGAAGGAAATGACTCCTCCTTCTTCTACAAAGTTACAATGTACAGACTGATCACTGGGGGAGGGGAGACTGAGGAAATGCTTCCTCCTCCTTCTACAAAGTTACAATGTACAGTCTGATCACTGGGGGGAGGGGAGACTGAGGAAATGCTTCCTCCTCCTTCTACAAAGATACAATGTACAGTCTGATCACTGGGGGAGGGGAGTCTGAGGAAATGCTTCCTCCTCCTTCTACAAAGTTACAATGTATAGTCTGATCACTGGGGGAGGGGAGACCGAGGAAACGCTTCCTCCTCCTTCTACAAAGATACAATGTACAGTCTGATCACTGGGGGAGGGGAGTCTGAGGAAATGCTTCCTCCTCCTTCTACAAAGATACAATGTACAGTCTGATCACTGGGGGGAGGGGAGACTGAGGAAATGCTTCCTCCTCCTTCTACAAAGTTACAATGTACAGTCTGATCACTGGGGGAGGGGAGTCTGAGGAAATGCTTCCTCCTCCTTCTACAAAGTTACAATGTACAGTCTGATCACTGGGGGAGGGGAGTCTGAGGAAATGCTTCCTCCTCCTTCTACAAAGTTACAATGTACAGTCTGATCACTGGGGGAGGGGAGACTGAGGAAATGCTTCCTCCTCCTTCTACAAAGTTACAATGTATAGTCTGATCACTGGGGGAGGGGAGACCGAGGAAACGCTTCCTCCTCCTTCTACAAAGTTACAATGTGCAGTCTGATCACTAGGGGAGGGGAGACTGAGGAAATGCCCCTCCTCCTCCTTCTACAAAGTTACAATGTACAGTCTGATCACTAGGGGTGGGGAGACTGAGGAAATGCTTCCTCCTCCTTCTACAAAGTTACAATGTACAGTCTGATCACTGGGGGAGGGGAGTCTGAGGAAATGCCCCTCCTCCTCCTTCTACAAAGTTACAATGTACAGTCTGATCACTGGGGGAGGGGAGACTGAGGAAATGCCTCCTCCTTCTACAAAGTTACAATGTACAGTCTGATCACTGGGGGAGGGGAGTCTGAGGAAATGCCCCTCCTCCTCCTTCTACAAAGTTACAATGTACAGTCTGATCACTGGGGGAGGGGAGACTGAGGAAATGCCTCCTCCTTCTACAAAGTTACAATGTACAGTCTGATCACTGGGGGAGGGGAGTCTGAGGAAATGCCCCTCCTCCTCCTTCTACAAAGTTACAATGTACAGTCTGATCACTGGGGGAGGGGAGTCTGAGGAAATGCTTCCTCCTCCTTCTACAAAGTTACAATGTACAGTCTGATCACTGGGGGAGGGGAGACTGAAGGAAATGCTTCCTCCTCCTTCTACAAAGTTACAATGTACAGTCTGATCACTGGGGGGAGGGGAGACTGAGGAAATGCTTCCTCCTCCTTCTACAAAGTTACAATGTGCAGTCTGATCACTGGGGGAGGGGAGACTGAGGAAATGCTTCCTCCTCCTTCTACAAAGTTACAATGTACAGTCTGATCACTGGGGGAGGGGAGACCGAGGAAACGCCTCCTCCTCCTTCTACAAAGTTACAATGTACAGTCTGATCACTGGGGGGAGGGGAGTCTGAGGAAATGCTTCCTCCTCCTTCTACAAAGATACAATGTACAGTCTGATCACTGGGGGAGGGGAGTCTGAGGAAATGCTTCCTCCTCCTTCTACAAAGTTACAATGTACAGTCTGATCACTGGGGGAGGGGAGACTGAGGAAATGCTTCCTCCTCCTTCTACAAAGTTACAATGTATAGTCTGATCACTGGGGGAGGGGAGACCGAGGAAACGCTTCCTCCTCCTTCTACAAAGTTACAATGTGCAGTCTGATCACTGGGGGAGGGGAGTCTGAGGAAATGCCCCTCCTCCTCCTTCTACAAAGTTACAATGTACAGTCTGATCACTAGGGGTGGGGAGACTGAGGAAATGCTTCCTCCTCCTTCTACAAAGTTACAATGTACAGTCTGATCACTGGGGGAGGGGAGACTGTAACTTTGTAGAAAAAGGAGGAGTCATTTCCTCAGTCTCCCCTCCCCCAGTGATCAGACTGTACATTGTAACTTTGTAGAAGGAGGAGGAAGCATTTCCTCAGTCTCCCCTCCCCCAGTGATCAGACTGTACATTGTAACTTTGTAGAAGGAGGAGGAGGGGCATTTCCTCAGACTCCCCTCCCCTAGTGATCAGACTGTACATTGTAACTTTGTAGAAGGAGGAGGAGGCGTTTCCTCAGTCTCCCCTCCCCCAGTGATCAGACTGTACATTGTAACTTTGTAGAAAAAGGAGGAGTCATTTCCTCAATGTACAGTCTGATCACTGGGGGAGGGGAGACTGAAGGAAATGACTCCTCCTCCTTCTACAAAGTTACAATGTACAGTCTGATCACTGGGGGAGGGGAGACTGAAGGAAATGACTCCTCCTCCTTCTACAAAGTTACAATGTACAGTCTGATCACTGGGGGAGGGGAGACCGAGAAAATGACTCCTCCTCCTTCTACAAAGATACAATGTACAGTCTGATCACTGGGGGAGGGGAGACCGAGGAAACGCCTCCTCCTCCTTCTACAAAGTTACAATGTACAGTCTGATCACTGGGGGAGGGGAGACCGAGAAAATGACTCCTCCTCCTTCTACAAAGATACAATGTACAGTCTGATCACTGGGGGAGGGGAGACCGAGGAAACGCCTCCTCCTCCTTCTACAAAGTTACAATGTACAGTCTGATCACTGGGGGAGGGGAGACCGAGAAAATGACTCCTCCTCCTTCTACAAAGATACAATGTACAGTCTGATCACTGGGGGAGGGGAGACCGAGGAAACGCCTCCTCCTCCTTCTACAAAGTTACAATGTACAGTCTGATCACTGGGGGAGGGGAGACCGAGAAAATGACTCCTCCTTCTACAAAGATACAATGTACAGTCTGATCACTGGGGGAGGGGAGACCGAGAAAATGACTCCTCCTCCTTCTACAAAGTTACAATGTACAGTCTGATCACTGGGGGAGGGGAGACCGAGAAAATGACTCCTCCTCCTTCTACAAAGATACAATGTACAGTCTGATCACTGGGGGAGGGGAGACCGAGGAAACGCCTCCTCCTCCTTCTACAAAGTTACAATGTACAGTCTGATCACTGGGGGAGGGGAGACTGAAGGAAATGACTCCTCCTTCTTCTACAAAGTTACAATGTACAGACTGATCACTGGGGGAGGGGAGACTGAGGAAATGCTTCCTCCTCCTTCTACAAAGTTACAATGTACAGTCTGATCACTGGGGGAGGGGAGACCGAGGAAACGCCTCCTCCTCCTTCTACAAAGTTACGTTGTTATAATATTAATAACAATATAATATACAATATATTGAAGTGGTTATAATGGACGATGCAGCAGGACTCATGAGCGCGCCCGCACAAGTGCCCCCATGCAGAGCCTCTCTCCGTGGGGGGCACTCGAGAGGAGGAGGAGCCAGGAGAGCTGCCGAGGGACCTCAGAAAAGGAGGATCGGGGCCGCTCTGTGCAAAACCCTTGGACATAGGAGGTAAATATAACATGTTTGTTATTTAAAAAACAAAACAAACAAACAAACAAAGCTTTACAATCACTTTTATTATTATTATTGTCAATATTATGTAGCGCCCTGCTACTTATCAAGTAGGCGCTATGTGTAAATTTAACAAATAATATTATTAATATTGAAGTGGTTAAAAACGGGGAGTGTTAATAATATAAATAAAATACATAAATATTTAACGTGCGTAATATTTAATAACATTCATTATTTTTATGAATATTATTGTTAATGATAATAATATTGAAGTGGTTATAAATGGGGAGTGTAGATAATAGACAGCAGACAGGACAGACTGCGGTTGGGAATTACAGCGACTATAACGCATACAATGGTGTCTAACGCATTGATTTCCCTGGCGCTGCTTTTCTGCGAGCGTGATATAAAATTGCAGCGGGTGGCGTTGCGGTCGGTAATCAAAGCCAGGCAGCGTGTGGTAATATCACATTTCAGGCCCCATTTTAACAGAGAGCGGGGGATGGAGCTGCGTCATTTCACTGATAAAACGATTAACTCGCCGCACAGACCGCAGTCATAAAGGGGAGCTCCGGGAAGTGGCGGAACACTCGGCTGTGATGAGGATGTGTGTTATGGGGAGAAAGTGTCAGCAATGCGGCCAATCGATCGGGAGCGGAGATGAGGAAATTACTCTGTTCAAGAAACACGGTCACACAAGAAATAGCGAGAATTGAGGCAGAAATAAGAGGAAATTGGGGACACGGCGAATCCTAATAAGAATGCGCCAAAAAATCTTCCAGGAGATACTCCTATTCTTCTCTGAATGAGGACTCTATTTGGGGTCCCCCCCCCCCCTCATCAACAGGATAATATTTTTTATAATAAAACCTTTTATGCCGCGTACACACGACCGTTTTTCATGATGAGAAAAATTCCATTTTTTTTATTTGGTCATTCAAAAACGATCGTTGTGTGGGCTCCAGAGCATTTTTCGCGACGTAAAAAATGGCCATTAAAAATTTGGAACATGCTCTAATTTTTTCTCGTCGTTTTTTCTCGTCGTGAAAAAACGGCCGTGTGTACGCTTTAACGACGTGAAAAAAACCCGCGCATGCTCAGAAGCAAGTTATGAGACGGGAGCACTCGTTCTGGTAAAACTAGCGTTCGGAATGGAGATAGCACATTCGTCACGCTGTAACGGACTGAAAAGCACAGAGACTGAAAAGCGCGAATCGTCTCTCACCAAACTTTTTACTAACACGAGGCCCAAAGGGTGGCGCCATCCGAATGGAACTTCCCCTTTTATAGTGCCGTCGTACGTTTCGTACGTCACCGCGCTTTGCTCGAGCGTTTTTTTTTTTTTTCACGATCGTGTGTAGGCAAGGCAGGCTTGAGAAGAATCGCGTCGAGAAAAACGTCTTTTTTTTTTTATGACATTAAAAACGTGTCGCGTGTAGTTTTCATTACAGACCTCTTCCCTCCTGAATCTTAATGCCTAAGCACAATTTTTCCATTTTCGCAGGTGTTCATAAAACCGCACATATCATCACAACTACTTGGTGCGTCCAGGTGGATTATACCGCGTTTTTATTTATTTTTTCAGGACAAATTGGGCTTTCATTTGGTGGTTTGGTAATGGATATCTCCTGATTTTTTTTTTTTTTTTTTTTTATTATCAAAGGAATTTGTACATAGGGATAGCCCCAGGGATGGTGTGGGTAAGAAACAAACAGGATGTTGAAGAAAAATGCAAAAAAGTTAAAAAATATATACCGTATATACTCGAGTATAAGCCGAGGCACCTAATTTTACCACAAAAAAAACTGGGAAAACATATTGACTCGAGTATTATGCCGCGTACACACAATTATTTTTGCCGTCGGGAAAAATTAAATTTTTTTTTTTAACAAGAAAAACGACCGTGTGTGGGCTTTTTGTCATTTTTCCCGATGGGAAAAATGGCATTAATCACGACGAGAAAAATTAGAACATGCTCTAATTTTTCTCGTCGTGATTCCCGTCATTTCTTTCCGCGGCAGTTTTCCCATAGGGAAACACTGCCAGGGAGCCCACACACGGTCGTTTTTCTCGACCAAGAAAAAAAATGTCGGGAAAAACGGCCTCGTTTTTCCCGTCGATTTTCTCTACGGTGTTTTCACCGTCGAGAAAATTGATTGTGTGTACACAGCATTAGCCTAGGGTGTCCATCTGCATGCCTCACTGTGCCCATGAATAGATTTACGTTTAACATGGGAGTCTATGGAAGGGGTGCCCGGGTTTAAAAAAAAAAAAAAATCGGTGCTCCCCGGCCGTAGGTCCCCCAGACAACAAACTTTGCACACATGTAGAGGAAGAGTGGGGCTACATGTGCGCAAAGATTCGGGGCCAGGGGATCTACAAACGGCCGGTACCGGGTCCCCAAAGTCACCAGAGAAATTACCGTTTAACATGGGAGTCTATGGAAGGGGTGCCCGGCTTTGAAAAATCGGTGCTCCCCGGCCGCAGGTCCCCCGAACAACAAACTTTGTGCACTTCTAGAGGAAGAGGGGGGCTACATGTGTGCAAAGGTTGGGGTCCAGGGGACCTACGGCCGGCCGGTACCGGGTCCCCAAAGTGCGGGAGATCAGGCGCAAAAAGGTGACTCGGGTATAAGCCGAGGGGGGCATTTTCAGCACAAAAAAAAATGTGCTGAAAAACTTGGCTTATGCCGCGTACACACGGCCGTTTTTCTCGTCGAGAAAAACGTCATTTTTTCCTTTTGACGAGAAAAACGATAGTCTGTGGGCATTTTGTCGTTTTTCTCGACGAGAAAAACAGCATTAAAAACGATGAGAAAAATTAGAACATGTTCTAATTTTTCTCGTCGTTTTTCCCGACATTTTTTCCGCGGCAGTTTTCCCATAGGGAAACACTGCCGCGGAGCCCACAGACGGTCATTTTTCTCGACATGAGAAAAAATGTCGTGAAAACGTCTGTGTGTGGGGAACAAGCCGTTCCCTCGTTTTTAATATCATTATTCACGCCGGTTTTTTAACCGCCGTGAATAATGATCGTGTGTACGCGGCATTATACTCGAGTATATACGGTAATTTTTATTCCATATAGAAAACTTCAAAAATACAAGAACATTTTATAAAAGGGTAAATGGAACAAAGAACTAGAAACACAGCTGCTACTGATTGGTCGACACACTACACTTCTAAACATCAATATGAAAGAAGAGCTGTGGTTATTATACCCTAACCGACATGTTTCGGATAACGCCGAAAAGATTTCTGTTTTTGGCGTAATTAATTCCTTCTTGTTTTTTTTTTTTTTTTTTAAATAAAAGGAGCATGCTGATAAGTTTCTATTGAGGAAAAAAAAAGGTGTAAATAAGTATACGGATAACTTGATGTTTAAGTAATCATAAATACAGTGATTCAAATTCCCTTTGTACAAATTTCTATTTGGGATGTGGTAAGACACTTCAGGATCTCCTTTGAGTTGGTTTCTCCTCCCACAACTAATTTTTCTAATTATCAAAAGGAAAACTGTCCCAAAATAGTAAAAAAAAAAAAAAATATATATATTTTTAAATGTAGCTGTATATTTCTTGCTACTACCATAACCCACCACCAAAGAACAACCCAAAATACGGTGGAACCTTGGTTAACGAATAACGCGGTTAAGGAGCGTTTTGAAAGACGAGCAACTTTTTTCTTTTTTTTAAAAATCCTGACTCGGTTTGAGAGTGTTGTCTCGCAAGACGAGCAGGATGCAAGCCAAATGGGGCGTGCAGTACCTCATTTGGCCAGAGGTGCAGGGGGGGCGCCGGTGATACTCGGAATGGTTCTGAGCTGTTCGGAAATACTCAGTTTCCGAGCCTTTCTGAGGGTTTCCGAGATCAGCCGAGCTGTCCCTAAGTATTTCCAAGGCTCTCCGGCGCCCCCCCACCTCTGGCCACATGCGGTATTGCATGCAATAGAAGTCAATGCAGAACGAATTATCTTCGTTTTCATTGACTTCATATCATTGATATGCGAGTGCTTTGGATTACAAGCATTCTCCTGGAACGGATTTTGCTCATAATCCAAGGTTCCACTGTAAATCCTCCTGTTCCTGATGATCGCAGCGATTCCACATATGCAGTGGTGTATTTAGGTTTTGTGCTGCCCTAGGCCTGACTAAATTCATGCACCCCCTAATTTAAATATGACCCACCCCTTCCTGTCAAAGCCACACCCCTTCCTATTTAAGACCTGCCCTATCATCTGTAAACAACACCACTTCCAGACCCCCACCCCCTCCATCTCCCCCTAGCAGCAAAAATACCCACCCTCATATAACCCCTTCCAGTGAAAATCCCCCTTCTCAGCACAAACCCTTGCCTTAACCTCCCCTTTCCCAGCACAAATCCCTCTTCTTAGCACAAATCCTTCCCCATCTCCCCCTCCCAGCATAAATCCCCCCTCCCATCACAAATCCTCCCCCATCTCCCCCTCCCAGCACAAATTACATCTCTCTGCACAAATCCTTCCCCATCTCCCCCTCCCAGCACAAATTACATCTCTCTGCACAAACCCTTCTCCATCTCCCCCTCCCAGCACAAATCCTCCCCATCTCCCCCTCCCAGCACAAATTACATCTCTCTGCACAAATTCTTCTCCATCTCCCCCTCCCAGCACAAATCCTCCCCATCTCCCCCTTCCAGCATAAATCCTCACGTTCAGAAAAAAAATCCCCCCTCATCTCAAACCTGTGCCTCCTTCTCTCCCCTCCCAGTACAACCCCCCCAGCTCTTTCTCCTGTTCTGTAAGAGCAGCCTGCTCTGCTGGGACTTGTAGTTCCCTCTGGGGGCTGAGATATGGCAGCCTCCTATGCTGGGACTTGTAGTGCCCTAGACTACAGGGGATGGAAGAATGGCAGCCCATTCTGCTGGGACCTTTAGTGCCCTCAGTGGCGGAATGAGGATTCCTTAGCAGGGCCGCCATCAGGGGGGTACAGGCAGTACACCTGTAAGGGGCCCGGATGGCCCCCCCCTTTTTTTTATAATTTTTTTTTTGTAAGGGGCCCGGAGTTCCCCAGGGGCCCGGAGTTCCCCAGGGCCCCGAATGTCAACCCCCCTTTTTTAAAAAAAAAATTATAATTTTTTTTTATTATAAATTATTTTATTTAATTTTTTATTTATTTATTTATTAATTTTTTTTTAATTTTTTTTTGTAAGGGGCCCAGAGGTCCCCAGAGGCCCGGAGGTCCCCAGGGCCCCGGATGGAAACCTCCCTTTTTTTATTTATTTTTTATATAAAAAATTATTATTACATTTTTATTTATTTATTTATTTATTTAATTTATTTGTTCGTAAGGGGCCCAGAGGTCCCCATAGGCCCGGAGGTCCTCAGGGCCCCAGATGGAAACCTCCCTTTTTTTATATAATTTTAAAAAAAAATTATAATTTTTTTTTTTTGTAAGGGTCCCAGAGGTCCCCAGGGCCCTGGATGGCAACCCCCCTTTTTTTTGTTTTTTTGTTCTTCTGTCTCTTTTGTGTTTGTCAGCACCCAAACCCAAACCCCCTGCTTCTCAAACCCCCCGCTTCTGAATTTGCGGCAGCACCTCCCCCCCCCCCCGGTTCTCCTCGGCTCCAGAGGGCCCATGCCGGAAGCTGTGTAAGGGGCCCCAAAATTCCTGATGGCTGCCCTGTTCCTCAGTCCCCCACAGTCTAAGGCACTACAAGTCCCAGCAAAACGGGGATGCCATATCTCAGCCCCCACAGTGCACTACAAGTCCCAGCAAAAAACAGGGCTGCCATATTTCAGCCCTCGCAACCCAGCAAAACGGGGCTGCACTTTGCTGGAGGCTGTATGTGAGCCGGGACTCGGGAGGACGGGGGATGTTTTTGTGCAGGGGGGGGCCGCCTTTTTTGCCGCCCCCCGCAAAGTGCCGCCCTGGGCCTTGTCGGCCTAGGCCAAGATACAGCACTGCACATATGTGTGTGTTAGTTGTTGTTTGTACCCGTAGTACAGACCAGAAACAATGGTGCGCATTTCGCTTTTTTTTTATCCTACCTAAAACACTGATACTAATAAAAATAAAGAAAAACTTGTCCAAAAAATTACTGACCCTGACCTTTGACCCTGAACTTTCACCCAAACACGAACCCTGGCACTGACCTAGATCAAACCTTGATATTAATAAATCTAAGTTTTTTTTTTCATTATAATTATTATATATTTTTTTCTATCTCTGCAAGGACAGAGAGTGATGCAATGGGGGTTATTTACTAAAACATGATTGAAGAAGCTGAAGTTGGAAGCTGATTGGCTACCATGCACAGCTGCACCAGATTCTGAGTGCTCCATTTTTAGTAAATCTCCATTGTATCACTCTCGTCCATTAACAGAGACAGAAAACACGGTGGGGGGTGTTAACAGTGACTGATCACCAATCACAGGCTATCACAGTGATCAGGTGACCCGGAATTGGCCTTTTCGGGTCCTGATCGATAGAACGGGGCCCGGGGCTCTTGGTGAGAGCCTGGTCTCTGTCCTGCGAGCGCGCCATGCGGTGCGATCCAATCACAAAAAGGGGGATACGCAAATATGGGGCTGGGCAGGGGTTATTTTATACCCAGTGACATCATCACTGGGTCTCTGTGCTTCTCTGTGCAATGCAGGTGGATTGTAGCTGGTGGGAGGGGCTAGCATGGGGCTGTACAGAGCTTCCTGAAAACATCCCAGCACCCCCGCCCTCAGTGCTTCATTCAAGAGCCCTCAGTCCTGCTGCAAGCAGTGGGAGGAGTTATGCACAGTGGCGGCTGGTGAAGTTTTAGGATGGGGGGGCGCTAAATTGTCATGATGGGTGGGTGTCAGTAGGGATGAGACGAGGGGCGGATGCCCTGGGCACTGTGGTAACATGTGAGGTGCGGGGGGGGGGGGGGCGCCAAGAGGAGATTGGAGGGGATTTTTTATAGGTGGGGGAAATTGGAGGGGGTAAGACTTGTTCTAGGAGGGGATATTTTGGGGAGGGGGGGTGCTAGGAAAGGTGATTTGGGGGTATTAGTGTTGGGAGAAAGGTTGGGAGAAAAGGATTTGTGCTAGAAGAGGTGATATGGTAGAGGGGGTGGGGGAGGGAATTTGTACTAAGAAGAGCCGTGCTGCACAGTCCATTCTAAGCCCTGATGCAGTAAAATGCTGGTGGTTCAGGAGCGGGCTGGGAAGCCGACAGCACAGTGTGAACCAGTCGGTGATTTCACAAAGGGGGCGGGGCCACCAGGGACGTTGCCTTACCTATACTGTCAAATGGGGGGGGGGCTGCAGTAGGCGGTCAGCCTTCATTGAAAGCAGAGCGTTTTTCTTTTTCTGGGTCCAGTAGTGGCGGTGGGGGGGGGGGGGGAGAGGCGGATCTACTTCGGGGGGACATTGTGAATGAGTATGGGGTACATTTTACCCCTACCCATTCACCAAAAAAGTGTCCGCAGACCCCCACAACCACAGCCCAGGGTTGTGGGAAGGAGACCCTTGTCCCCATAAACATGGGGGCAAGGTGCTTTGGGATGGGGGGGCAAAGCACCCACCCCCCTATGTTAAGGGAAGGGGGCCTAGTATGGTTCAGGAGGGGGGGCGCTTGCTCATCCTCCCTCTTTCCTGACCTGCCAGGCTGCATGCTCGGAATAAGGGTCTGGTATGGATTTTGGGGGGGGGGACCCCACGCCATTTAAAAAAATAAAATTGGCGTGGGCTTGGAATGGACTGGGGGGGGGGGCCCACGCTGTCAACTGCAAGCACACATCAGTTTAAATGTGATTTGACTTTTTTTTTTCTTTAGCAATTAAATTTTTGCTGCAGCATGTTCTATACATGTTACAGATGCGCCACTTTACAGGCAGGCTAAGGGGACCCCCAAGGCACGATACTTGAAGGAATTTTTATTGTTTCACTTTAAACATCATTAAAATTACTGCTCCTTTAAAAAATGATTGTTTTAAAAAAATAAATCGCATTGATACACGCCCTCCCCCCTCCCCCCCAGGGCAGTACCCAGACCACCATATCGTTTTTATGGGCAATTACAATGGGCATTTTTGATTTTTCCTATTCGGCTCCCGTAGACTTCAATATGGTTCGCCGTTCAGGGCAGAACTTCTCCCCTGTTCGGGAGTTATGCTGCGAACCGAAAAAAAGGGGGGCAGGAGGGGGGGGGGGTCCAATTAATCAATTTTCAGCATTCTGCCCCTAAGCTTTATCATGAATGACAATGATTGGTATGGAGAAATCGTCTTCTGTTGTTTTCCAGCTTCTTTTATTTTGTCTCTTGTTGGACATTCGCTTCGCTTCTCTCTGATCTTCTCCATATTTACTTTCCTTTTGAACTGAAAACCAAGAAAACAAAGGAAGAAAAAAACTCATTCCTTATAGATGTGATATACGGAGATGTTTGTTCTATATAGAAAGTCTACAAGAGCAGAGAGAAGAGCGCCCAGCGCATCGCCCGGGAAAAACACCCTTTATTCCACAAATCTGTTTATTAGAAATGGTTTATTTTTCTTATTTATACAGAGAAATGACTGAGCCAGAAACACCAGTCTCTGCACCAGAGGAGCTTACACTCTAATGTCCCCTCCCCCCACAGTCACACACTATTATTATTATACATCTATATAGCTCTGACATATACCGCAGTGCTGTACAGAGAACACTGAGCCAGAAACACCAGTCTCTGCACCAGAGGAGCTTACACTCTAATGTCCCCCCACAGTCACACACTAATATTATTATACATCTATATAGCTCTGACATATACCGCAGTGCTGTACAGAGATCACTGAGCCAATCACATCAGTCTCTGTACCAGAGGAGCTTACACTCTAATGTCCCCTCCCCCCCCCCCCACAGTCACACACTATTATTATAATACATTTATATAGCTCTGACATATACCGCAGTGCTGTACAGAGAACACTGAGCCATGCCCCTACACTAGTGAAGGTCGCTGCGTTCTTTTTTAGCCTCCTATATCTGGAATGGCTGAGAAGTGACATGAAGCCAACACTTGGCTCCGCACTTTGAAAATATTTGGCTGTGGCTGGTGTGCTGAGCTCCGGAATCTGGAAGAGTCGATGTCCTCGGTGTTGCCCGTCTATCGGGTCCTCTCCGGCGCCATCTTTGTCTTTTGTGAGTACGGCAGTTATCGCTGCATTGGCCTGCGCTCCCTCTGCATGCCTGTGTGTGCGAGATAAGCCTTCCGACATACTTGTGTTTAATTGGCACCATGTTAACCATCGGAGAAGGGTCCTGACCTTGAGCGAAAATAACTCGCCGAGGCACAGACAGTGCCACGTGACTTGGTCCGAACGTCTTTTGCTGGCGTTGCTTAGCAATGGGGACTGCGTCCAGGAATCTGGATAAAAATTTCCTAAAAGTAATTTATTTATTTTTTGTTAGAGGAAACAAAAATTGTATCCCAATGCCGGGTGGACAAGGGGGATTTTCATGGCATATTCCCCACCAATCAGATGTAAAGTCATGTCAGGGGATTCTCCATCATGGGGACAGATCTACGCTCTGCGCTATGGGAAGCATGCCGGGGATTTAAAGACGGTAGAAAGTCAGAGGACATGTAACGTACCTTAGGTTCGAGCCTGACGTGCGGAGAGAGACCTCCCGTACAACCCCGGCTCGGAGACCACTGGAGTGGGGACAGTGGTGTTAAGAGCACGGTGAGGTAAGGGTGCCTGTCTGATCCTCACTGCTTGGAGTGGTGGAGCCGAGTGGAGACTGGAACGGCTGGTTCCGGAAGCAGCGGATGCAGGTCAGCAGGTGCAGCTTGCAGAGCAGAGGATGCAGGTAAGCTGGTGCAGGTTTGCAGAGTCAGACAAGCCGGGTCATACACATCAAGGTAAACATCATAAGTGGCAGGCAGAGAGTAGTCAAAGTCCAGGCCGAATCTTGGCAACAGGCAGACTGGCAGATAACTGAGCAGGGTCAAACGAGCCGAGGTCAGGACTGGAAACAGAAGCGTGGTCAGGAAGCCGGGTCAAACACAGGAACAGGATACAAGCACAGACTCAGGAACTCAGGGAACAGAAGCAGATCAAACCACAAGGGGCAACATCTCTGGAATGTCTTTTATAGGAAGTACATGGGAGGAGCAAGGGGTTCAGAGTTCATCAGTAATCAAGACACCAAGCAGAGTAGTCTAATGGATCAGATAGGTTATCCAGCAGATCAGGCAGGGAACTGTCCAGCATCTCAGATAGCTCCGTTGGAAGAGTAAATGCCAGACACAGACGAGGTCCCAGGTTCAAACCCAGCACGTCCCTGACAGTGCCCCCCCCTTAAGGGCAACCTCCGGGTGCCCAATAGAGCTCTTTTCTGGGGGTGACTACGAAAAAAGGCCTGGATTAACTCTCGGGCGTGGATGTTCTGTTGGGGTTCCCAGGAGTTCTCCTCCAGACCGTACCCCTTCCACTTGATCAGGAATTGAAGCTGGTTCCCTCTTCTTCAGCAGTCCAAGACGGCCTCCACCTCGAACTCGTCATCACCGTCAATGATTACAGGCTCGGGTGGTCCCGATCCTCTGTCTGGGAACGCGTCGGGCACTGCGGGTTTCAGCAAGGAAACGTGAAAGACTGGGTGAATCTTCAACGACTCCGGTAAGGCAAGTTCATAGGAGACCTCGTTTAATTTCCGTTTTACTGGGAAAGGACCGATGAACTTGGGTGCCAGTTTCCTTGCGGGGCAAGCCATCTTAAGGTTGGTGGTCGATAACCATACTTGGTCACCCTGTTGCAGGCATAATTCCCCTCTCCTTTTCCTGTCAAAGATCCTTTTATTGGCTGCTTGCGCCTTAGTCATGGCTTCCTGCAATATCCTGCTGTTACGGGTCAGGAAATCAACAATACTCTGGACCGCCGGGACTGTTGAATCAGGGATGAGATCAGGTAAGAAGGTCGGGTGAAACCCGTAGTTGGCAAAAAATGTCGATTGACCTGTAGCCGAATGACTGGCATTGTTAAAGGCAAACTCTGCCAAGGGTAGTAAAGCTACCCAGTCGTCTTGAACGAAGGTGGTGAAGCATCTGAGGTACTGTTCGAGCGTCTGATTCGTTCTTTCGGTTTGCCCGTTAGTTTGGGGGTGATAGGCCGAGGACGTGGACAACTCAATCTTCAGGACCTTGCACAAAGCCTTCCAAAAGCGAGAGGTGAACTGCACCCCTCTATCTGAAACGATGTCTGCAAGGACCCCATGTAGCCTTACTACTTCCCTAATGAAGACCTGGGCAGTTTCCATGGCAGAGGGCGTGCCTTTGAGAGGCATGAAGTGGGCCATCTTGGATAGACGGTCAACCACTACAAAGATGGCTGTGCAACCTTCAGACGGGGGGAGTTCCACTATGAAGTCCATGGCAATCATTTTCCAGGGACGGTCAGGGACTGGTAAGGGTCTGAGCAGACCCCAGGCCTTGCTTCTAGTGGTCTTGCTACGGATACAGGTGGCACATGAACCTACATATTCCCTGCAGTCTTTTTCAAGATCCGGACACCAAAACGTGCGTTGAATCAGTTCAAGGGTTTTATGCATTCCGAAATGGCCTGCCAGGGGATGATCATGACACAAGTTTAACACTGTGACTCGAACTTCTTCTGGCACAAAGATTTTGTCATTCTTCCAAAGTAACCCGTCCTTGGGTACCAGAGTGATTCCAGAGGGACCAGACACACCTGTAGAAGCTTGCTTCAAGCCAGACATCAGGCTAGTTTGTAAAAGTAAGAAGTTGCCTTCCGATAGAATGGTATCTGGAGCTGACACCTCTTTTGGATCATCAAACATGCGGGAAAGAGCGTCTGGTTTGGTGTTCTTGGAGCCTGGCCGGTAAGTTATGTGGAACGAGAACCTAGAGAAAAATAGTGCCCAATGTGCCTGGCGTGGTCTCAGACGTTTGGCAGCTCTCAGATACTCTAGGTTCTTGTGGTCTGTGTAAATGAGTATAGGATGCGCTGCTCCCTCCAACAAGTACCTCCACTCCTCAAGGGCAGATTTAATGGCCAGGAGCTCCCGGTCTCCAACATCATAATTCCTCTCAGATGGGGTAAGCTTACGGGAGAAGAAGGCTACCGGGTGTATCAAGTCCTTGAGACCTTGGCGCTGGGAGATAACAGCTCCAACCGCTGTCTCTGAGGCATCTACCTCAAGTAGATATGGTAGGGCAGGATCGGGATGACTTAGGATAGGAGCAGACGTAAAAAGTCTTTTTAGGTTTGTGAAAGCAGCCTGTGCTTCAGATGTCCACTGGAATCTAGCATTTTGCTTTGTTAGCTGCGTAATCGGGAAAATAATAGCAGAGAATCCCTTGATAAACCTCTGATAAAAATTGGCAAAGCCAACGAAGCGCTGCACCCCCTTTTTGTCTGAAGGTGCAGGCCAATCCAGAATGGCTGAAACCTTCTGTGGGTCCATCTTGAATCCCTCTGTAGAGATCACTAGGCCAAGGAACTGGATACTCTGTCGCTCGAATTCACACTTTTCTGATTTTGCGTACAGTCCATGCTGGCGGAGACGACAGAGTACACTCTTGACGTGTTTCCGGTGCTGCTCGAGAGAGGAGGAAAAAATCAAAATATCATCAAGATAGACAACTACATAAATGTCCAGACAGTCTCTGAAAACATCATTGACTAGATGCTGAAAGGTGGCAGGGGCGTTACATAGGCCGAAGGGCATTACTAGGTATTCGTAATGGCCGAACCTGGTACAAAAGGCAGTCTTCCATTCATCCCCTGCTCGGATGCGTACCAGGTTGTACGCCCCCCGCAGGTCTAATTTGGTAAACACAGAGGAAGTCCTGAGTCTTTGAAAAAGTTCAGGTACCAGAGGCAGAGGGTACCGGTTCTTGACCGTGATTTTATTTAATTCCCGGTAATCTACACAGGGCCGAAGAGAATGGTCTTTTTTCTCCACAAAGAAGATTCCTGCCCCTTCTGGAGAAGTGGAAGGACGGATGAAACCCCTCTTAAGGTTCTCATCAATGTATTCTTTCAGTACCTCAAGCTCCCGTTCAGATAGGGGGAAGATCCGTCCGAAAGGAATCTCAGCACCGGGAAGAAGCTCGATTGGGCAATCGTAAGGACGATGAGGCGGGAGGACTTCGGCCCCTCGCTTGCTGAAGACGTCCAGGAACTCATGATATTGTTTGGGTACAGAAGCTCGTATCTCTGGATCTGAATCCAGGCATAACAGAGGCCCCAAGGTGCTGGGACGTGGAAGCATGCAGTGGCGTTGACAGTATGGTGACTGGAACTTAATACTTCCGGTTCCCCAATCAATCTGTGGATTGTGTGCCTGAAGCCAGGGTAGACCCAGGATAACTGGAAACATGGGAGATGCGATAGCATCCAAAGTCAATAGTTCCTTATGGTCCATGGAGGTGATCACAGGCAAAGGAGGGGTCTCCTGGGTCACTACTCCAGACTTGATGCGAGACCCATCTGCCAGGAAAATGGAAAGTCCCTGAGTCTTAGGTTGGAGTGGGATGTGTTGTTGTGCTGCAAAGTCTAGATCGACAAAACAACTACATGCCCCTGAGTCGATTATTGCAGTTACTGGTATTGTCCTCCCTGGTAGTTGGAAAGAGATAGGAAGAGCCAGGTGAGTAGCATTGGTAGATGGATGTGAGTAGTTGGGAGAAGAGGTAGCCAGGACCTTGCGCAGCTTAGCGGGACAAGAAGAGACATAATGACCGGGTTCCCCGCAGAACAGGCATAGATAATTCTGCAGCCGACGAAGTCGTTCCTTGGCCGATAGGGAATGTTTCATTAGTCCAAGCTGCCCTGGCTTGACGGTCTGGCTGAGAGATGAGGGTTCAGTTGGAACCGTACTGGCACTGGCAGGGTACACAGGGGCTCGTATCCGGGGTAGCATCCAAGCTGGGCGGAGCTGCTGGGTAGACCTTTCTGCTCTGCGCTCCCGGAGTCATCGGTCTATCTGGATAGACAAAGTAATTAAAGTCTCTAGAACATCAGGAACACCGACCCGTGCTAACTCGTCCTTCAGGCTTTCAGAGAGACCAAGACGGAACTGATGCCGCAGAGCCACCTCATTCCACTGGGTATCCGCGCTCCAGCGTCTGAAATCAGTCACATAGTCCTCGACCGCTCAGCGGCCTTGCTGGAGCGCATGGAGAGCAGCGTTGGCAGTAGAAGTCCGCTGTGGATCGTCAAAAAGTCGGGCCATGGCATCAAGAAAAGAGGGCAGAGAGTCTAGAACTACATGGCGGACTTCAAGTAGGTGATGGGCCCAATCTTGAGGTTCCCCCTGCAGCAAAGCGATAACGAAGCCCACCTTGGTGGCTTCAGATGAAAAAGTCTGAGGTAGCAACGAAAAGTAAAGTTCACATGCGTTGCGAAACGCACGGAATTTACTCCGATCCCCAAAAAACTTCTCAGGAACAGGGACCCTGGGCTCAGGAGATGGTATCATTCCAATAGAGGAAGTTGGGGTTGGAGGTGAATCTGCAGAGGTGGCTTGAGTTTGTGTCTGCTTATCCATTCGGACGTGGCTGCCCTGCAGAGACTTCACGATCTGAGTGAGAGCTGTAAGGTGTTGATAGACATTGTCCATAGGCAAGGTATCTCCTGCAGGCTCAGGCATGGCGGTTTGATACTGTAACGTACCTTAGGTGTGAGCCTGACGTGCGGAGAGGGACCTCCCATACAACCCCGGCTCGGAGACCACTGGAGTGGGGACAGTGGTGGTAAGAGCACGGTGAGGTAAGGGTGCCTGTCTGATCCTCACTGCTTGGAGTGGTGGAGCCGAGTGGAGACTGGAACGGCTGGTTCCGGAAGCAGCGGATGCAGGTCAGCAGGTGCAGCTTGCAGAGCAGGGGATGCAGGTAAGCTGGTGCAGGTTTGCAGAGTCAGACATGCCGGGTCATACACATCAAGGTAAACATCATAAGTGGCAGGCAGAGAGTAGTCAAAGTCCAGGCCGAATCTTGGCAACAGGCAGACTGGCAGATAACTGAGCAGGGTCAAACGAGCCGAGGTCAGGACTGGAGACAGAAGCGTGGTCAGGAAGCCGGGTCAAACACAGGAACAGGATACAAGCACAGACTCAGGAACTCAGGGAACAGAAGCAGATCAAACCGCCAACGGGCAACATCTCTGGAATGTCTTTTATAGGAAGTACATGGGAGGAGCAAGGGGTTCAGAGTTCAACAGTAATACAAGACACCAAGCAGAGTAGTCTAATGGATCAGATAGGTTATCCAGCAGATCAAGCAGGGAACTGTCCAGCATCTCAGATAGCTCCGTTGGAAGAGTCAATGCCAGACACAGACGAGGTCCCAGGCTCAAGCCCAGCACGTCCCTGACAGGACAACTAGACATGTGTGTTTTGTTCTGTTCCGAATTAAAATTCTGACAATTTTTTTTCCTGGAAATTCGGATGTATCCGAATTTGCGAATTAGAATAGTACCAAATTTAAACGAATCCGAAATAACGGGAAAAAAAATTCGGACGAAATCGTTTTAGAATACTTTTCGAATTTGAATAGTTTTCCAATTTCCAAAGAGAATAAAATAGAATAGAAAATAAAGGAATAGAATAGAGTTTTTTTTCTCTATTCTATTCCTTTATTTTCTATTCTATTTTATTCTGTTTGGAAATTGGAAAACTTCGAATTGGAAAAGTTTTCCAATGGGAAAACTCTTCGAAATTGATTCAAAAACTCTTCGAATCGATTCGAAAACAAATAAACTAAACAAATTCTGAAAACAAATTAAATTAAACGAATGAAACAAATTTAACTAAACAAATTTATGTAAATAACGAATCGAAACGAAACAAATTTTTTCGTTCTGCACATGTCTAAGGACAACACTCAGGAAAGCAACGTGACTTCTGTGAAGTTAAAGAATTTGATTGGAAAGTGATGAAACAATATAACTACAGTAGTTCAGCTCCCTCCCCCTCCCCCTCCCGTACAAGCCCCATGGGGCCAAGAATTTCACATTTCTGCTATAGACCTGTTCATTCGGCAATACCATTGTCACTCTTTAACCGCTCCAATACCGGGAACTTTCACCCCCTTCCTGCCCAGGACAATTTTCAGCTTTCAGTGCTTTCACACTTTGAATGACAATTGCCCGGTCATGCAACGCTGTACCCAAATGAAATTTTTATATTTTTTTTCACACAAATAGAGCTTTCTTTTAGTGGTATGTAACTAATCACCACTGGATTTTTATTTATTTTTTATTTGGAAAAAAAAAAAACATGTTTTTCTTGGTTTCGGTTATAAGACTTTGCAAATAAATAATCTTTCTTCAAAAATTCCGGCCAAAATGTATTCTGCTCCATTTCTTTGGTGAAAATACCCCAAATCAGTGTATATTATTTAGTCGTTAGGAAAGTTATAGAGTCCACAAGCTATAACAAAAAAACAAAATATGGGATTTTTTTTTTTTAGGTGCCAAAACACAACACATAAGAAAAAATATATCAAAATTTTATTTAGAAACATCTAAAAATCAACATATTGTCAAAAATAATAACTATATATGGAATACATGGAACAGATGCAACTGATTATAATCTCTACATGTTTCACCAAATGATGGCTTCTTCAGGAGAACTTTTATCAGGCACTGCATGTATGATCACTGAGTGTTGATAAGTATTTTTCTTTAAAATCCAATAAATATTTGGCTCCAGTTCCACAGGGGAAGACAGATATGGATAATTGGTGAAATCACAGAGAGAGGCACAATGACGCCCCCTATTGACCCATCTGTAAAAACAGTGGGCAACAATGAATCCTAATTGAAAGGTAACAAATCAAAAAATATATTTTTAAAAAGTTTCCCAGTTGTTTTCCTTTCCCAAATTGAGGAAAAGGAACAAGAGGTAGTTTACAACAAAAATGATAGTCCTAAAAAAACTGCCATGGACCTTACAGGATACCATGCAAAGATTCCTCTACCGTCTCTATGCTGAGCCACTGTGCTGTACATAGCCTGTGCAGAGAGCAAAGCTGTGGGAGGGACCCAGCAGGCCACACCCACTACAGAAAACTACAGGAGGGGGTGGAGACAAGACCAGTCACCCTGCACAAGGAGTGAGAGCAGAACTGTGGGAGGGACCCAGCAGGCCACACCCACTACATAAAACTACAGGAGGGGGCAGAGACAAGACCAATCACCCTGCACAAGGAGAGAAAGCAGAACTGTGGGAGGGACCCAGCTGGCCACACCCACTACAGAAAACTACAGGAGGAGGTGGCGGAGACAAGACCAGTCATCCTGCACAAGGAGTGAGAGCAGAACTGTGGGAGGGACCCATCAGGCCCCACCCACTACATAAAACTACAGGAGGGGGCGGAGACAAGACCAATCACCCTGCACAAGGAGAGAGAGCAGAACTGTGGGAGGGACCCAGCTGGCCACACCCACTACAGAAAACTACAGGAGGAGGCGGAGACAAGACCAGTCATCCTGCACAAGGAGAGAGAGCAGTAGTGATCGGTCTTTATTACAGGAAGTCTCACACTGGATTACTGCACAGATCTGGAAGAAATACGCAAAGCTCACCGAGATTCAAGTCATGGCAGTGACAGAACTACCCGGGCCGCAAAGGTCGCACTTACAACTGGACCCTGGCGTTCCGCCACTGTCGGTTGGCCCCAGCTGGGTTTCTGGTCGCAGGACTCTGAGCTGAGAGCATCTCTCTTATACAGCCCAGAGCCTGCACTGACAATTCCCCCTCCCCCTCCCTCCCATGGATGGGAGAGGAGAGAGCCGATCTGCTCCTTCTCCTCCCGCCCCTCTCCTCCTGTGTGTGCATTATGGAAAGTGTGAAGGTAAGCAGCTGAATTTGTCTCAAATATTTAATGGCTGCTCCCCCCCCAGATAGCAAGGATACCTTGCCACAAATTTGTGGCAGTGTTGAGTTGTAAGTCTTGTTAACTTGCGTCACATTTCCACTGGCAAGTTGTACACTTGCAGAGCACTTGAAGCACAAGTCCTAGTTGACACTTTTCCAATTTGTAGCAAATTTTGCGTGGCAAGTCTCTAGCAAAGTTGTAGTGCTGAGTCTACAGGAATAGCTCTGCAAGTCTACAGCATGAAAATTCAGCCCCAGTGCCCCCAGTGGTGGGATGACTATTGCACAACATAACTGAACCAGAACATGCAGCAGACTTGCAGAATGTTTGTAGAGAAAGTTGATCTGGAGTCATGCAATGCGGACTTGCTGCAATTGTGCAACAAATGTGTGACACCTGGCAAGTCTTGCAATAGCTAAGAAAGTCATTTTCAAATTTGCAGCACAATTTCTTGCTATCTGGGATTGGCCATCAAGGAGGACACGCAGGGAGAAGCCGGTGATGCTGCCCGCAACCTAGATGGGGTAAGTGCAGGGCTGGTGGGCGGACGGGCGAGCGACAGATGAGGCGGGGGTGGTGGGTGGTTTGCCGATCGGCGAAGGGAATGGGGGGGGGAATGTCGGGGGATTTTGTCTGATGGACCAACCAAATGGGGGAGCTGGCGGGTTTGTTTGCCGACCCCCCCCAAAAATGGAACACCAGCCGCCACTGAGTAGCACACACTAGAGGGTGCTACAAAGACAAAAGTGACTGGCGCCCAATATCCTTTCTCAGTCCCTCCATTTTAGCCATGGACTCAGCCCTGGGGTGAAATGCTAGCCCACCCCTGCCTCTGGAGGTGCTATCCGGCCTTTGGGGTGTCAGAGGGGGGCTACATCTGTTATGGCTCAGATGACAGAAGATGTTATTAACCCCCCCCCCCCCCCCGGTGATCTGTGTGCATTGCAGGGATTATAACAAACTTTGGTATTCAGAAAAAATAGCTGTTTCTCTGTGTCCATGTGTGAAGTGAATGTGAATAGGAGTGACTTTATCATTTTCAATCAGCAGGTCTCTAATGGGGAAAGTGGCAGGGTCTGCATCCCTTTAGACGTGATTCCCCTTTGGGAGAATCTCACCAAAAATGTATGTTGTAGGGGATGCACAAAATCTGACTTGTATCTTAGTGCAGACTGCAGAAAATCAGTGAACCAATCACACAAGCAGGAAATTACATTTCTGGGGGAGTTCTGTATACCATCTGTGTACAGAGCGCCTCCAGGCGGCCATCTTGCATTTTACAGAAAATTACAGCGGCTGCAGATTGAATAGGAAAGGTAATTTTTAATAACATTCAATTACAATATGACTTGTGTCTCAATTGTATATACGCTATATTACCAAAAGTATTGGGACACCTGCCATTACACGCACATGAATTTTAATGGCATCCCAGTCTTAGTCCGGAGGGTTCAATATTGAATTGGCCCCGCCCTTTGCAGCTATAACAGCTTCAACTCTTCTGGGAAGGCTGTCCACAAGGTTTAGGAGGGTGTCTATGGGAATGTTTGACCATTGTTCCAGAAGAGCATTTGTGAGGTCAAGCATTGATGTTGGATGAGAAGGCCTGGCTCGCAGTCTCCGCTCTAATTCATCCCAAAGGTGTTCTATCGGGTTGAGGTCAGGACTCTGTGCAGGCCAGTCAAGTTCCTCCACCCCAAACCCGATCATCCATGTCTTTATGGACCTTGCTTTTTTTTGCACTGGTCCAAATCATTTGGTAAATGTGAAGGTAGGTGTCCCAATACTTTTGGCAACACAGTGTAGATTTCTTTTTTTTTTAAGGACGCGAGACAGTTTTTAATTGACTAACATCAGATTCATACAATCTTTGGCTTCTTGAATGGAGTCGGGATCTGGATCTCAACCTGCAACCTCTGTGGAGTCTAGCTGTGCCTCTTCTCACTGTGTCACCTGAGATGCTGGACAGCTCCCTGCCTGATTCCTTCGACAACCTTGCCTTGTCTTCTTGTTTCCGGTGAACCTTGAAGTTCATGGGAGGGGCAAATAAAGTTCAAGGTTCAGCAGAAACAAAAAGACAAGGCAAGGTTATCCTAAGGCAGGGGTGCCCAACCAGTGGCCCCGGGGGCCACATGTTGCCCGCGGAGCCCTTTGATGTGGCCTGCGACCTCCTGCTCTGGGATGGAATAGAATACTGCTATTAAAGGTCCGTTTATTACTAAAATCACAGGGTATATATATATGGGCATCTCTCTTCTGCAGTGGTTACTGGGCTGCTTTCAAACTGACCCGCAGATGCAGAGCAGCGCACCAGCAGGTTACCTGCACTGAGCCATAGACTTCTGTTATTACCTGCGAGTTTGGTGAGCTTTCTGAAAGTGCAACACACCTGCAGAATATAATAAAAGTCTTTTGCAAAGTGCAGGAAAGCCAAAAGGTACACTGCGTTGGTAAATCGCAGCGCATCAGTGTGAAAGCAGCCTTGGGCCCCTTTCACACGGTCAGTCCGACCCAATTGGACCCTCCATTCACCTCTAAAGCCTCGTACACACTGTCGGACTTCAAACAAACTTTTCCGTGGATTTTTGTCCGAAGGGAGTTGGCCGGGCACACCCATAGCATACACACGGCAAACTTTCCCAACATCACGTGGTTTTTCTGCTCTTTTTTGCTCTTTACCGCCACCCTTTGGTTAATTTCTGCTATTGTTGGTTGATTTTAACATTAGTTCTGGGCATGCGCATTTGTACTTCGGACAAAAGTCCGATAGATTTCTGTACACACGATAGGACTTTGCACCATCAAGACTCATACACACGGCCGGTTTTCTCGTAAAAAAAAAAAACGACAAGAAAACTGCTGGCAGAGCTTTCTTGCCGAGAAAACCGGCCGTGTGTACGAGGCTTTCAGGTTTCTCGTCAAGAAAACTGCCCAGAATCTCGACGAGAAAAATAGAGAACCTGCGGTCTATTTTCTCGTTGAGATTCTCGTCGGCCTGTTTCCAGACGAGAAACCCGAGCGTGTGTACGCTTACCTGTCGCCGTGGAAACCCGTGCATGCTCGAAATGACTTTAACGCATGCGCGGTAGCTTCCTAGGCATAGATAGGGTGTAGCAAGATGGCGGCGGCGGCATCGAATGTGACGAGCGCACGCTCGTCGTAGTCGATGACGTCACCGCGTTCGTTCCATTCAAAAGAACGGCGGTTCTTTTGAATCGAGAGTGTGTACACTCGGCCGGGACAAGATTCTTGTCAAGAATCTCGTTAAGAAAAACGGCGGGTTTTTTCCTGACGAGATTCTCGCCCGTGTGTACGAGGCTTGAGACTTTTGTTGCCGAAAAGTTTGTCCGTTTGCAGAGCGAACTTTTGTCCGATGAAAACCCAAAAAGTTTGTCCGATGGAGCGTACACACGGTCGGATTTTGTTTGAAAACTTGCTAATTTTGAAGTTTGTTGGCAAAAAGTCCGACCGTGTGTACAGGACCTTAAGGAGTCGCAGATGTAAACCGACTTGTGTCCTACCTCCAATCCGATCTGCTAAAAAAAAAAAAAGAGTATAGTGGGCTGTGTCCGTGTCTGCTCTGCATATGCAGAGCAGACACAGACCTGCCATCCGCCCGCTCCGTTTATAGTGGCCTGCGACCGGTTACCAAGTCGCTTAAAGCGGGGTTCCGGGCATAAATTTTTTATTTATTTTTTGCAAGCTAAAATTAATTACATGAAATATTCCCTAAAACATAATAATAACTCCCCAATTGTTCCAGAAATCATTGCAAAACACTTGCCTTATATCCTCCAGCTCATGTTGTGGGCATGTGAAGCCCAGTTCCTGTTTCTTCCTGGTTTTCAGGGAGAGGTGCATGCTGGGGTAACCAGCATGCACCTCTCGCTCTCACGCATGCGCAGTAGAACGGCGCTCGTAGCGCAGTACGTTTGTTTTGTTGTCATGACAACGGGCGGCGACTGAGGAACGTCCCGCCCCGTTGCTATGACAACCCTTAATCGCGTCATTTCCTTTATGGAAAAAAACGCGATTTATCGGCAGAGTAAAGCGCACAGACTCCTGGGAAATGATGACACTCATTTCCCAGGAGGCCACTCGGCTTAGGAAGGGGAGAAGACACACCGCGGTCCAGGAACTAGGCAGATTAGCAAATCTGCCTAGTAACAACAATTTAGAGGCAAGAATTTTTTATTGTAGATTACTGGGAAGCTATTGTGATGAAGTTGAATTATAGGGTGGACCTCTGCTTTAAGTGGCCCTGGCGCTTCAAAAGGTTGGGCACCCCTGTTCTAAGGGATCCGACAGGGAGCTGTTCAGTATCTCAGGTGATAGAGCCAGTAGAACCAAAGCCAGACATGGCAGAGGTCGCAGGTTCAGATCCAGACCTGACACCTAGCATCCTTGGGAACAAAGTTTGCAACAGTCCAAAAATTCTGGACCAAATTGCAGTTAGTTTGGGACATGACCAACGTCAATAAAGTACCTCACCACGTTGACCACAACCTCCAGAACTTCTGTCGTCATAGTTTGGGTTCACATGGACTATATGAGTTGAGACCCGGAAGCAAACTCTATATACTGGACAGCAGTGGTTCTCAACCTCAGTCCTCAAGGTGGAGAACCACTGCTGTATAGTATAGAGCAGGGGTGCCCAACCAGTGGCCCGGGGGCCATATGTGGCCCGCAGAGCCCTCTGATGTGGCCCGCGACCTCCTTCCCTGGGATGGTGGTTTGGCAAGCCCAGATCGCGTTTTTCCAACCCGCCATCCTAGAGCATCAGTGTTGTGAATGAAGACGGCAGTAGAGGAAGCAATCGGCTGTGATGCTTTCTGTATAGCGCCTGCCTCCTGCCACAAGAGGAATGATACCAAATGCACTCTGTTTTACCCTGCAGGTTTGGTGCACTTTCAGACAGTGCTCCACACCTGCAGGATATAACAGAGGTCTATGGCAAAGTGCAGCTAACCCGCTGGAAAGCCACAGGTGCTCTGCACTGCACCCGTGGTGCGGGTTAACCACAGCGCATCAGTGTGAAAGCAGCCTTAGACCCCTTTCACACGATCAGTGGACCCTCCATTCACCTCTATGGAGCAGTAGATGTAAACAGACTTGTGTTCGTTTACACCCACCTACCTCCAATCCGACCTGCTAAAAAAAAAAACAGAAGAGTATCTGTCCCCTTCCATATGGGCGGATCGGAGGGCCCATATTGTGGCCCACGACCAATTCGCTTAAGTGGCCCTTGCTCTTCAAAAGGTTGGGCACCCTTGGATTAGATATGGCCAAGGGTCCCCTGGAACGCCTCACGCCTCATGGCGTCTGCCCCTTATGTACCCTCTCCCAGCATGCACAGTGGGTAGACCATGCCCACTGCAGGGCTGCTGAGAGAGGACACCCAAGGTGCTGTGATACCCCCTGTAGTTCAACCTATGCCGGTGGTGACAGTGCCACCTACAGGCAACAGAGAACACTACAGCCAGGCAGTATCACACCCAGAGCAGAAGCAATAATGAATCAGTGATTGGTCTGAGCCCAACTACCGGCTCAGACTACCCCTAAATTTCCACATAGCATCCCCAAATATTGGGGGGGGGGGGGCGCTACAGCAAGATG
Source organism: Rana muscosa (assembly GCA_029206835.1). Lineage (NCBI taxonomy): Eukaryota > Metazoa > Chordata > Amphibia > Anura > Ranidae > Rana > Rana muscosa. Next base: position 11,450,820 of record CM055120.1, read on the forward strand.
AACAGTTGGGCGCCAGACACTTTTTGAATGCAAAGAGATTTATTGTCTCTTAAACAGAACTATGGGAGAGAGGGTTAGGGCCAGGACACCCTCAGGTAGATGCAAAGATAATTAGCAGACTTCGAGACTTCTATAGGTAGACAGCTATACAGGTGAAGGCCTCCAGCCGGATACCACTTCTGTATAGGTAGGACCGCCGTCTCCTATGGCAACAAATCTTGTAGCAGTTACTAACGGTAGTTGTATTCAACTATTTGCAACACGAACAGTTCTCAGCTTACCTCACACTTACTCACTGTGGATCTTCACTCAACATACTCCCAGTCTCTCACTAGTCTTCAGATTCACCAGCCACTGGATCCCCTGAGCTCTTCCACTTTAGCACTCAGTATCTTCCTCAAGCATCACCCCCGCTTCCCTGCTGGGTCCCTGGCTTGGCACTCACAGATACTCCTCAAGCTTCACCCTCGCTTCCCTGCGGGGTCCCTGGCTTGGCACTCACTGATGCTCCGCAAGCGTCTCCTCTGCTGTCCCACTGGGTCCCTGGCTTGGCACACACAGATACTTCTCAAGCTTCACCCTCGCTTCCCTGCTGGGTCCCTGGCTTGGCACTCACTGATGCTCCGCAAGCGTCTCCTCTGCTGTCCCACTGGGTCCCTGGCTTGGCACACACAGATACTTCTCAAGCTTCACCCTCGCTTCCCTGCTGGGTCCCTGGCTTGGCACACACAGATACTTCTCAAGCTTCACCCTCGCTTCCCTGCTCGGTCCCTGGCTTGCCACTCACTGATGCTCCGCAAGCGTCTCCTCTGCTGTCCCGCTGGGTCCCGGACTTGGCATTTGCTGAAGTTTTCCCACTTCTTCATTGTCCCCGGCTAGTGAGAAGTCTGCTCTGGTACTGGTCTCAGCTTACTCACAATGGTCTCTGATAACAAGGTGGATCATCCCTTAGTGGCGACAGCTTCCCCTCTACCTCCGACCACAACCGGTTCCCCGGCCGGCGGAACCGTTACTTCTGGTTGGACTACAGGCCTGTAGTGCCAACCCTACGCTGCTTTTTCTGATTCTGGATAGGTCCTCAGACAGCCTAGCAGCCAGATGTCCCCAGAATAGCCCTTAGGTTTCTGGCCTAGCAGCCCGGGGCGACATAACACACGTCCATCCAGACATCCGTCCAGGTGGCACAGAACCCCAATCACCTGACTCCACCCAAATAAATAGGTTCTCCCAGCAGGCCAAGGGACCCAAGAAAATCCCTGCCCATTGGCTAAGACACCTCATTCATTCCTAATCTGTCCTTGCTATGCCCTTGTCTTATCTAATGTCACTAGCTACAATGCCACCTAGTGACAGAAGAGAAAAGTGCAGCAATTCCAGAATTAGGGGAAAATCAATTGATCTCCTAACAATTGGCCAAGGCAACTATCGCCTGGCAACTAAATTTGATAGCAGCCCTGCCTAAACATCAGGGTGCTACATCTTTATTAAATAGGAAATAAAAAAAAGATGACATCATAGTAACATTCGGCTCCTCTTTTTAGCTGCATAATTCACAGTGCTGTGAATAGGCCAGCATGGCGGTCGATGACTTTTCCTGGTGCGGTAATGGTGTACAGTGTGGACGTCTCTCTCCGTTCCAGTTGGGATCCACTCTGCCTTATGTTACACTTTCTTTATTTTGTTCCCAGGCATGGCGCTGGGAGCCTGAGTCTACCTTTTTTGTTTTAGGGAATGGTTGCCAGGGAGATTGTCTTTTACAGCTGCCAACATGAAAAGTGCGAATATGTCACATTTATTGTGTGAAAATGAAGCGCCATGCTCTGCCATTGGAGGGAGGCGCAGGAAAGGCAGCGTGGACTGTCAGGAACCTGGGACACTTCTGATTACAGCTGAGAATAATGGGCAACAATCTCTTGAATGTCAACGACCTTCTGTAGCTCATGAGAGCTACATCACGGACATGTCTGTTCATCGACGAAATACAGAGGAGCCTCATCTTCTCTCCTTAGGGTCTTTGTGGTGTGAATTAAAACTCAACTCCATGCAAAAAGCTAAATACACAGCCGATATTCACAAATTATCCACCTACATTGGTATAGAAAAGAATCACCCCTTTAAAATAATCACAATCACATTTTGTAGCTTTGCAACCTGAAATGAAGACAAGCACCGTTTTTGTTTCATCCAGCTGTATTTACTCCAAGTGAAAGATAGAACACTAACATTTCAGAAAGGTCCTTTATTGGTTTAAACATACCTCCCAACTTTGTAAGGTCCCTTCGCGGGACATTCTGAAGTCCCCTCTTCCCTGCCAACCAGAGTTGTTGAGCGGGGGGGGGGGGGTGCCGCCGGAACATTTAAAAATTTGGGTCGCGGCGGGGGGCCGCCGATCGGGGGGGGCTCTTACCTGCTGCAGCTGCTCCTCTTCTTCTCTTCATGTTTCCTGCTGTGCGGGAAACATGATAGTCTCGCGGGAGTGCAGGAAGGAGGAGCCTCTGCGGGTACAACCCGCACAATCCGTGCCAGTTGGGAGGTATGGTTTAAAGGAGGACCATCACTTCAACTTTTTCAGTGTTCTCTCCCACAGGGAACAAAATACGTGTATGTTGTAGTATTTTGCCCCTATGTTCTTATGTGCTCTGTAAGTCTGGCTACCAGTTTGGCCAGGGCGCCCCCTCCTCCCTCTGAAGCTGTTCGTCAGCGTAGCTAGCAAGGAGTTTGGGGCTTTGATAACTAACACTTGCCTCAGCTTCAAGCACTTACATAAGACAAGTGGCAAGAGGAATGCAGAGGACGTGTCAGCCTTGTGTCTGTCTACATTCCTCCTGCTGCCGCTTGTCTCAGGCAAGTACTTGGAGCCCCCCCATTACTTTTCGACAACATAGCTAGCAAGGAGATTGGGGCTTGATAACTGGCGTTTGTCTCAGCTTCAAGCACTTACCTGGACAAGTGGCAAGAGGAATGCAGAGGGCGTGTCAGCCTTTTGTCTGTCTGCATTCCTCCTGCTGCCGCTTGTCTCAGGCAAGTACTTGGAGCCCCCCCATTACTTTTCGACAACATAGCTAGCAAGGAGATTGGGGCTTGATAACTGGCGTTTGTCTCAGCTTCAAGCACTTACCTGGACAAGTGGCAAGAGGAATGCAGAGGGCGTGTCAGCCTTTTGTCTGTCTGCATTCCTCCTGCTGCCGCTTGTCTCAGGCAAGTACTTGGAGCCCCCCCATAGCTATTCCACAACATAGCTAATAAGGAGATCGGGGCTTGATAACTGGCGCTTGTCTCCGCTTCAAGCACTTTAATTTTTTTGCTTTATATTTCTTTATTAAAAAATGTCATTACAGACAATTACATTCTTTGGCTCCAAGCACTTACCTGGACAAGTGGCAAGAGGAATGCAGAGGGCGTGTCAGCCTTTTGTCTGTCTACATTCCTCCTGCTGCCTCTTGTCTTAGGCAAGTGCTTAGAGCCCCCTCGGAGCCATTTGACAATGTAGATGGCAAGGAGATCTGAGCTTGATAACTAGCACTTGTCTCGGCTCCAAGCACTTACCTGGACAAGTGGCAAGAGGAATGCAGAGGGCGTGTCAGCATTTTGTCTGTCTACATTCCTCCTGCTGCCTCTTGTCTCAGGCAAGTGCTTAGAGCCCCCTCGTAGCCATTTGACAATGTAGATAGCAAGGAGATCTGAGCTTGATAACTGGCACTTGTCTCGGCTCCAAGCACTTACCTGGACAAGTGGCAAGAGGAATGCCGAGGGTGTGTCAGCATTTTGTCTGTCTGCATTCCTCCTGCTGCCGCTTGTCTCAGGCAAGTGCTTAAAGGCCCTTCATAGCCATTTGACAATGTAGATAGCGAGGTGATCTGAGCTTGATAACTGGCACTTGTCTTGGCTCCAAGCACTTGCCTGAGAAAAGCGGCAAAAGGAATGCAGAGGCAGTGTCAGCCTTCTGTCTGTCTGCATTCCTCCTGCCGCCACTTGTCTCAGGCAAGTGCTTGGAGCCCCCCATAGCTGTTCGACAACATAGCTAGCAAGGAGATCGGGGCTTGATAACTGGCACTTGTCTCGGCTCCAAGCACTTGCCTGAGACGAGGGGCAAGAGCAATGCAAAGGGGGTGTCAGTTTCTTTGTTTCTGCATTTCTCCTGCTGCCCTTGACTCAGGCAAGTGCTTGGAGCCCCCCCCCCCCCCAGTAGCCATTCGATCTGGACTTGATATCTAGTGCTTGCCTAGGCTCCAAGCACCTACCTGGGACAGGTTCTACACGTACTTTGTCTGCTGGAGGGCAGAACACTTAAAATAAATTGAAGTGAGAGTTCTTGAAAGCTCATATAAGATTTAAGTGATTGGATTCAGATCTACTCTAAATGCTTCAGCTATGCAAAATTTATTTTTTTCCTTTTTAATTTGATATAAAAGTCTAACTCCTCTTTATTCATTTTAATTTGTGTGATTAATCCAGCAGTATAATGTCCCTCCTGACCGTTCTTCTTCTGGAATAGATTTGTACAGTAGATTGCCCCCCCCCCCCCCTCCAGTTGAAGACCTCTTCATCACTTGTACACCGCGTTCCTCTCCAAGGACAAGTAAGGGGGTCAGTCGGGATAATGGTAAGCTGGCCTCTCCTGCCGCTTCAAGGGCTTTTCAAGGACTGGGGTGTTATCTACCAATTATCCGGGATCTGATACCGCCATCGCCTCCGGCGCCACAAGAGGTTCCACACAATTGAGTGACGCTGGGAAGGCTCGGGGCTGAATCCTTGGCGGCCTTCTATAATACAGAGGTTAATGTGACAGAGGAGGCAGCTGCCACAACACAGAAGGTAATGTGCGATAAGCGTGCCAGTTTGTAATGGGCTTAACAAGTCCACTCCATGGGCGCAAGGCTCGCCTCCGAAAGAAGCGTGCCCGCCGCCAAGAAACCACCTGTATTTCTGCGGAGCAAATTGTTTGCATCATTAAACAGGACCCGTCGCTTTGGAAATGTCTCATTCAGATTCATCCATTGTGTGAAGCTACTGTATATACTCGAGTATAAGCCGACCCGAATATAAGCCGAGGCACCTAATTTTACCACAAAAAACTGGGAAAACAAATTGACTCGAGTATAAGCCTAGGGTGTCCATCTGCATGCCTCACTGTGCCTCATTTTGCCTCACTGTGTCCATGTGCATGCCTCGCTGTGCCCATGCCTCGCTGTGCCCGTGCCTCACTGTGTCCATGCCTCACTGTGCCCATGCCTCGCTGTGTCCATGCCTCACTGTGTCCATGCCTCACTGTGCCCATGCCTCGCTGTGCCCTTGCCTCACTGTGTCCATGCCTCACTGTGCCCATGCCTCGCTGTGCCCATGCCTCGCTGTGCCCATGCCTCACTGTGCCCATGTCTCACGGTGTCCATGCCTCACTGTGCCCATGCCTCACTGTGCCCATGCCTCGCTGTGCCCATGCCTCACTGTGTCCATGCCTCACTGTGCCCATGCCTCGCTGTGCGCATGCCTCACTGTGCCCATGACTAGACTGACGTTTAACATGGGAGTCTATGGAAGGGGTGCCCGGCTTTGAAAAATCGGTGCTCCCCGGCCGTAGGTCCCCCAGACAAAAAAATGTGCACACTTATAGAGGAGAAATGGGGCTACAAGTGTGCCAAGTTTCGGCTGTTACCGGGTGCCCAAATTCACCAGAGAAATTACCGTTTAACATGGGAGTCTATGGAAGGGGTGCCCGGCTTTGAAAAATCGGTGCTCCCCGGCCGCAGGTCCTCCGAACAAAAAACTTTGCACACTTGTAGGGTAAGATTGGGGCTACATGTGTGCAAAGTTTGGGGTCCAGGGGACTTACGGCCGGCCAGTACCATGTCCCCAAAATCCAGGAGATCAGGCGCAAAAAGGGGACTCGAGTATAAGCCGAGGGGGGCATTTTCAGGACAAAAAAATGTGCTGAAAAACTCGGCTTATACTCGAGTATATATGGTATTATATACGGTATTTATAAAATTGAGCTCAGATGCATCCTGTTTCCACTGACCATCCTTCTTGAGATGTTTCTACAACTTGATTGGAGTCCACCTGTGGTAAATTCAGCTGATTAGACATGATTTGGAAAGGCACACACCTGTCTATACAGTGCCTTGAAAAAGTATTTATACCCCTTGAAATTTCCCACATTTTGTCATGTTCCAACCAAAAACGTAAATGTATTTTATTGGGATTTTATGTGATAGACCAACACAAAGTGTTACATAATTGTAAAGTGGAAGGAAAATGATAAATGGTTTTCAACATATTTTACAAATAAATATGTGAAAAGTGTGGGGGGGGGGGCACTTACTTTGTAGAACCTCCTTTCTCTACAATTACAGCTGCAAGTCTTTTTGGGGGTGTCTCTACCAGCTTTGCACATCTAGAGAGGGACATTTTTGCCCATTCTTATTTGTAAAATATCTCAAGCTCTGTCAGATTGGATGGAGAGCGTCTGTGATCAGCAATTTCCAAGTCTTGCCACAGATTCTCAATGGGATTTAGGTCTGGACTGTGACTGGGCCATTCTAACACATGAATATGCTTTGATCTAAACCATTCCATTGTAGCTCTGGCTGTATGTTTCGGGTCGTTGTCCTGCTGGAAGGTGAACCTCCCCCCCAGTCTCAAGTCTTTTGCAGACTCTAACAGGTTTTCTTCTAAGATTGTCCTGTATTTGTCTCCATCCATCTTCCCATCAACTCTGACCAGCTTCCCTGTCCCTGCTGAAGAAAAGCATCCCCACCACATGATGCTGCCACCACCATGTTTCACGGTGGGGATGGTGTGTTCAGGGTGATGTGCAGTGTTAGTTTTCCGCCACACATAGCGTTTTGCTTTTAGGCCAAAAAGTTGAATTTTGGTCTCATCTGACCAGAGCACCTTCTTCCACATGATTGCTGTGTCCCCCACATGTTTGCTGTGTCCCCCACATGATTGCTGTGTCCCCCACATGTTTGCTGTGTCCCCCACATGTTTGCGGTGTCCCCCACATGATTGCTGTGTCCCCCACATGTTTGCTGTGTCCCCCACATGTTTGCTGTGTCCCCCACATGATTGCTGTGTCCCCCACATGTTTGCTGTGTCCCCCACATGGCTTCTCACAAACTGCAAACTGGACTTCTTATGGATTTCTTTCACCAATGTCTTTCTTCTTGTCACTCTTCCATAAAGGGCAGATTTGTGGAGAAGCACGACTAATAGTTGTCCTGTGGACAGATTCTCCCCCCTGAGCTGTGGATCTCTGCAGCTCCTCCAGAGTTACCATGGACCTCTTGGCTGCTTCTCTGATGAATGCTCTCCTTGCCCGGCCCGGTCAGTTTAGATGGACGGCCATGTCTTGGTAGGTTTGCAGTTGGGCCATACTCTTTCCATTTTCTGATGATGGATTGAACAGAGCTCCGTGAGATCCTCAAAGCTTGGGATATTTTTTTTATAACCTAACCCTGCTTCATACTTCTCCACAACTTTATCCCTGACCTGTCTGGTGTGTTCCTTGGCCTTCATGATGCTGTTTGTTCACTAAGGTTTTCTAACAAACCTCTGAGGGCTTCACAGAACAGCTGTATTTATACTGAGATGAAATGACACACAGGTGGACTCTATTTACTAATTAGGTGACTTCTGAAGGCAATTGGTTCCACTAGATTTTAGTTAGGGGTATCAGAGTAAAGGGGGCTGAATACAAATGCCCCCCCCCTCCCCACACTTTTCACATATTTATTTGTAAAAAAATTGAAAACCATTTATCATTTTCCTTCCACTTCACAATTATGTGTCACTTTGTGTTGGTCTATCACAGAAAATCCCAATAAAATACATTTACATTTTTGGTTGTAACATGACAACATGTGGGAAACTTCAAGGGGTATGAATACTTTTTTCAAGGCACTGTATAGACAGGTGTGTGCCTTTCCAAATCATGTCCAATTAACTGAATTTAGCACAGGTGGACTCCAATCAAGTTGTAGAAACATCTCAAGGATGATCAGTGGAAACAGGAGGCACCTGAGCTCAATTCTGAGTACATGGGATATTTTTTTTCCTTTTTTTATTTTTAATAAATTTGCAAAGATTTCAAAGAAACTTCTCTCACGTTGTCATTATGGGATATTGTTTGTAGAATTTTGAGGGGAAATAATGAATTTAATCCATTTTGGAATAAGGCTGTAACCTAACAAAATGTGGAAAAAGTGAAGCGCTGTGAATACTTTCCAGATGCGCTGTAAATACAGCAGCATACAATCATTCATGTCAATGACAGGCTGTACGCTGCACCTGGGCTGCATGGATGAAGGAAATTCAACTGCAATTTCACAGAATGGGCTCAGCCACCTGGGTGCAAGAGACACGAATCTCAATGAGCCCAGGTTCACACTGGTGCGTTTCGACATGCGATTTGGCATGTCAAATCGCATTTCAAAACTGCGGTATTTGCCGCAAGGTGGCACCGTCCTAATCGGTGCGACGCCGCATCTGCGGCGCTGCACCGATTTCAAAAAGTAGTTTCTGTTCTACTTCTTGCGATTTTGGCCCGCGATTTACATTGACATCTGTAAAATCAGGACTGACCAGCGGGAGTGAAATCGTGCGAGTTCAGCTGAACTCGCACGATTTCACTCTCGCTGACACTGCTGCGAATTTTATTGCGAATTTGAGCCGTTGTGATTTCTCAAATTCGCAAGTCATTAAAATAACGTTGTTTTTCATTAGTGCCGTTCACATCAGTGCGGTGTGAATCTAAGCTGCGGCAAAAAAGGGTCCTGTGCGAGTTTGATCCGTGTGCGAATGCAAATTCAGCTCTATAGACTGGTGTTCCCTGAAATCGCGGCAAAACCGCACGGTTTTTGAATTTGCAGCAGTGTGAACCTAGCCTAAAGCCCCGTACACACGGTCGGACTTTTGCCCAACAAACTTCGTTTTGAGCAAGTTGGACCAACAATCCGACCGTGTGTACGCTCCATCGGACAAACTTTTTTCGTTTGGTTTTGGATTTCATCGGACAAAAGTTGGGTCTGCAAACGGACAAACTTTTGCCCAACAAAAGTCCGATGGAGCAAAGTCCGACCGTGTGTACAGAAAACCATCGGACTTTAGTCCGACTTTAGTCCGATGGACAAAATAACTAATGTTAAAATCAACCAACAATAGCAGAAGTTGACCAAAGGGTGGCAGTAAAGAGCAGAAAAGAGAAGAAAAAACCTGCAATGTTGTAAGAAGTTTTAAGAAAGTTTGCAGAAAAGTCAGAGCGTGTGTATGCTATGGGTGTTCCCAACCAACTCCGTTCGGACAAAAAACCACGGAAAAGTCTGATGGAAGTCCGACCGTGTGTACGAGGCTTAAGAGTAACATGAACTTTCCCTCTGTACTTTCTCTCCCTCCTCATGTCATACAATCTATTCAGGAGAATCAGCCAATTCTTAACTGTGCGAAAAACTTTGCACACATGTAGCCTCACTCTTCTTCTACAAGTGTGCAAAGTTTGTTGTTCGGAGGACCTACGGCCGGGGAGCACTGATTTTTCAAAGCCGGGCACCCCTTCCATAGACTCCAATGTTAAACAGTAATTTCTCTGGTGAATTTTGGGACCCGGTACCATTCGGTCGTAGGTCCCCTGGACCCGAATCTTTGCACACATGTAGCCCCACTCTTCCTCTACATGTGTGCAAAGTTTGTTGTCCGGGGGACCTACGGCCGGGGAGCACCGATTTTTCAAAGCCGGGCACCCCTTCCATAGACTCCCATGTTAAACGTCAGTCTAGGCATGGGCACAGTGAGGCATGCACATGGGAACAGTGAGACATGCAGATGGACACCCTAGGCTTGTACTCGAGTCAATACGTTTTCCCCGTTTTTTTGTGGTAAAATTAGGTGCCTCGGCTTATATTAGGGTCGGCTTATACTCGAGTATATACGGTAACTTGTCTGGGGCGTCTTCATCCTGCCTGATCACTAGTGCTTTCTGCAGCATTGTTATTTACACAGAAAAAAATGTTTTAAAATTAATGG